>MU780669.1:17492-27799 GCA_026770625.1 Nicotiana glauca
CCAGGAATGCAACTGAACTTAGCCAAAATTTGCACTTTGAAAATTTTGCATATAGTTGGCTATTTTTCAGAGTCTGAATAGCCACCCTGAGATGTTGCGCGTGCTCCTCCTGATTGCGGGAGTATATCAATATGTCGTCAATGAAGACTATTACAAACAAGTCTAAGTAAGGCCTGAACACTCGATTCATCAATTCCATAAAAGCTACTGGGTCATTCGTCAACCCAAAAGACATGACCAAGAATTCATAATGTTCGTACCGAGTGCGAAAAGCTGTCTTAGGAACATCAGATGCCCTAATCTTCAACTGATTGTAGCTAGATCTCAAGTCTATCTTTGAAAACACCTTGGCACCCTGAAGCTGGTCAAATAAATCATCAATCCGCGGAAGTGGATATTTATTTTTGATAGTAACCTTGTTCAACTGCCAATAATCTATGCACATTCTCATCGAACCATCTTTCTTCTTTACAAATAATACCGATGCACCCCACGGCGAAACACTGGGTCTAATAAAACCCTTTTCAAGTAAATCCTGCAACTGTTCCTTCAATTCTTTTAACTCTGGCGGAGTCATGCGATATGGTGGAATAGAAATGGGCTGAGTGCCTGGAGCCAAGTCAATGCAAAAATCAATATCCCTATCGGGTGGCATACCCGGCAGGTTTGAAGGAAAAACTTCAGGAAACTCGCAAACCACGGGTACAGAATCAATAGAGGAAACCTCAGCACTGGAATCACGGACATAGGCTAGATAAGCCAAACACCCTTTCTCGACCATACGCCGAGCCTTACCATAAGAAATAACACTGCGGCTAGTATGACCAGAAATCCTTTTCCACTCTACACGAGGCAAATTCAGCAGAGCTAAGGTCACAGTCTTGGCATGGCAATCCAAGATAGCATGATATGGAGATAGCCAGTCCATTCCTAATATAATATAGAAGTCAACCATATTTAATAGCAATAAATCAACACGGGTCTCAAGACCCTCAATCACCATAATACAAGACCGATGAACTCGATCAACCACAATAGAATCCCCTACTGGTGTAGACAGATGAACAGAAACACCCAATGGATCACTAGGGTGAACCAGGTACAGTGCAAAATAGGAAGACACGTACGAATATGTAGACCCAGGGTCAAATAGCACTGAAGCCTCTCTATCACAAACCAGAATAATACCTGTAATAACAGCATCTGAGGACTCAGCCTCTGGTCTGGCAGGAAGTGCATAGCAACGAGGCTGGGCCCCACTACCCTGAGCAATATCTCTAGGACGATCAGCTGCTGGCTGGCCTCTACCTCTATCGGTCTGAGCTCCACCTCTATGACCTCTACCTCTACCTCTATGTCCTCTACCCCCGCCTCTAGCTGGCTGGGTAGGCTGTGGAGCATCTGGGGCCTAAATCATAGCACGGGAACCCTGCTGCTGCGAGCTGTCATATGCTCGAGGGCAGTACTTGGCAATGTGCCTCAGGTCGCCACAAGTGAAACAAGCCCTCGTCTGCTGAGAATAACGGAGTGGCGGTGCGCTGATAGGTGCTGATGGTGAACTGAAAAGCTATCGGTCAGAATGCTGAGACTGAAAGTCACGGCCACCGGAAGTACCCTGAGAAACCTGAAGAGCTGACTGAAAGGGCCTCGGTGAATGACCCTTACCATAAGAATCTCTACCTCCAGACGAGGTACCACTAAATCTACCTAAGTTACGGGGCCTCTTATCCGACCCATGACCTCCTCCCTGAGAAAGAGCCATCTCGATCTGGCGGGCTGCATTTTCCGCCTCCTAAAAAGTAATCTCACTCCCAGCTACCATACCCATCTGAAGGCGAATTGGCTGAATCAAGCCATCAATGAATCTCCTCACCCTCTCTCTATCGGTGGGAAGTATGACAATGGCATATAGAGCTAAGGTCAATGAACCGTGTCTCATACTGGGTGACTGACATGGATCCCTGATGGAGGCGCTCAAACTGCCTGCGAAGAGCCTCCCTCTGAGTCACTGGAAGAAACTTTTCCAAAAACAATTCTGCAAATTGGCCCCAAGCCAACGATGGCGACCCTGCTGGTTTGGATAGACAATAATCTCTCCACCAAGTCTTGGTGGATCCAGATAGGCGAAAAGTAGCAAAGTCAACACCATTGGTCTCCACAATACTCATAGTACGGAGAACCTCATGGCAACTATATAGAAAGTCCTGGGGATCCTCTGAAGAAATGCCATTGTATGTGGTAGTGAAGAGCTTGGTAAATCTGTCTAATCTCCATAAAGTATCGGCGGACATAGTTGTACCCTCACCAGTCTGAGTCACTATGCCTGGCTGAACTACTGAGACCTGAACCTGGGGAGCTACTGGCTCCGGAGTGCGCGTAGCGGGAGTCTGATTACCTCCTCCAGCCTGAGAAGTAGCTGGTACTGCTGGAAGCAACCCTGCCCTGGTGACATTCTCCACAAAGCCTACCAATCGGACCAGAGCGTCCTGAAGTACTGGGGTAGCAATGAACCCCTCTGGGACCTGAGATGGGCCCATTGGAGTTGCTGGGGCTGGAACCCCCTCCTCAACATGAATCTGAGGTTCTGTCACTGGTCCTGTTGCTCGGGGCTGAGCTCTGCCCCTACCTCGGCCTCTAGGATGGCCTCGACCTCGGCCTCTGCCCCTAGCAGGAGCTGCTGCCGGGGCCTCAGGCTGTTGGTCAGTAGATGAGGAAGCGCGTGTTCTTTCCATCTGTGGAAGAACAGAGTAGAAATTCAATTAGCATTTGAAGAACAATTTCGCACGACAGGAAAGAATAAAGGCGAAATTTTTCCTAACTCTGTAGCCTCAGGGGCATAAATACAAACGTCTCCGTACCGATCCCTCACTCTTCTAAGGTTGTTCGTGAGTTGTGAGACCTGTGCAACCTAGAGCTCTGATACGAACTTATCACGACCCGTATTTTCCACCATCGGGAGTTGTGAGGGCGCCTACTAATGGAAGCTAGGCAAGCCAACTCTTACTTATCTATCCATTTTACAATTCTCATTTTAAAATATTTAACAATGTTAATATGATTACAGTGGAATAAATTAATTTAGTGGAAGACTTAGTAAACGTAACTAGTTGCGATACCGAAATTCAAACATAAATCACTACCCAAGAACTGGTGTCACAATAATCACGAACTTTTAAGAATAATACACATAACTGTCTGAAAGAAATACAAAACTGCTTATCTCGAATACATGAGATAACAGACTGAAAAGTAAGGATAGAAGAGACAACGGATCCAGCGGACGCCTGCAAGGCTACCTCGATGTCTCGGTGGTCAGAGTATCAACAATCGCACTACCGCCGCTGCTGCTGCTCAAAACCTGTATCTGCGCAAAAAAAAGAGCGCAGAGTGTAGCATCAGCACAACCGACCCCATGTGCTGGTAAGTGCCTGGCCTATCCCAGCGAAGTAGTGACAAGGCTAGTACCAGACACCCACATAAACCTGTAGAGTTAAAAATATATATATATGCAACAAAATAGCAGGAAAACAACATCTAATATTTAAGAAGAGAAAACATGCTCTGGAGTAGCCACGGGATATATATATATACATTGCTAGAAATAATATAAAGGAATTTAATTCACTTTCAAGCTCAACTCCTCTTATTACAGGAGTGCAACCACTCGCTCCTGTTTTTAATATAAAACTTTCATTTATTTATCAAAGCAGTACACAATAGGTCACCGGCAACTACGACCAATATCAACAATCATTATCTGTTAGTGGTTGGCGTGCCACACGATCCCGATTCATTATATATAAGTGGTCGTCGTGCCACACGATCCCATTTCATAATATATAAGTGGTCGGCGTGCCACATGATCCCATTTCATTAATGTATAAGTGGTCGGCGTGCCACACGATCCCATTTCATTAATGTGTCACCGGCATCTATGGCCAATAACAATAATCAATATATATTACCGACAGGAAACCAATAATCTCTAATCAACACTATATATATTACCGGTATTAAACCAATAATAATTAATCCATAATGTATATATTACCGGTATGAAATCAATAATCTTTAATCAACAATATATATATTACCGGTATGAAACCAATAATAATTAATCCACAATATTTATATTACCGGTATGAAACCAATGATCATTTCCTTCCATATAATCACATAAGATTATCAATTTAAGACTCATGGTCATGCTCGACCCCCGACGTATAGATACTCGTCACCATGCCTATTCGTCGGACACTACATATAACAAATAGCAATTATACTCAACTCATATTCCCTCAAGCTAGGATAGATCAAACACTTACCTCGAAGGTCTACGGCCAACTCAATCCTTAGCAATGCCTTTTTCCTTTCGAATTTGGTTCCAATCCAACCGTATCTATACACAATTGATTTAATAAGATCAATACTACTTAACAAACTAGTTCAAATTGCTAAATATATTTTCTACAACATTCTGCCCGGAATAGTAAAAATCGATCCCGGGCCCACGTGGTCAAAACACGAGGTTCGAACCAAAATAAATTCACCCATCCATCCACGAGTTCAAATATATAATTTGTTCTTAAGTTTGACCCCAAAACGAGGTCTAAATCACATATTCTTTGAAAACCTTAACTATACCCATTTCTCTAATTTTT
Organism: Nicotiana glauca; assembly: GCA_026770625.1. NCBI lineage: Eukaryota > Viridiplantae > Streptophyta > Magnoliopsida > Solanales > Solanaceae > Nicotiana > Nicotiana glauca. The sequence continues at coordinate 22,154 of MU780669.1, forward strand.
CTACTCATTTCCACATGTTTAGGCCTAAGAATTCGAATAATATTGATAGAAGATGAAGAAAACGAGTCAAGAATCACTTACCCAAAAAGTTTGATGAAAATCGCCCAAGAATCGCCCAAAAATGTTGTTGGAGAAGAGAGAGTTTTGAGAATTGGGATAAAATCCCGTTCTGTTCTGTTTTTCAGAACTTAAAAATCACTGGGCGAAATTGCTCTATGCGATCGCAGGGCCTGGGATGCGATCGCATAGAAGAAAATAAGGGGGGCTAAACTTTGCTCTATGCGATCGCGGAGAAGTAATGCGATCGCATAGAAGGAATCCTGGGCCTCAACATTTACTCTATGCGATCGCGTAGGAGTAATGCAATCGCATAGAAGGATTTCCTGGACTTCAAGATTTACTCTATGCGATCGCGGAGGAGTAATGCGATCGCATAGAACAAACTGATGACTACCAAATTAACTCTATGCGATCGCGAAAGAACCAATGCGATCGCATAGAACAAATCAATGACTTCTCAATTAACTCTATGCGATCGCAGACATGCCTATGCGATCGCATAAAACAAAAACCTGGACACCAGCAACCAGCAAAAATACCAGATTTTCTAAGTCTAAAACAACCCCGAGCCCTCGGGGCTCCAAACCAAAAATGCATACTAACTCAATAACATCTTACGGACTTACTCGCGCGATCAAATCGCCAAAATAACATCAAAATCAATGAATTGAGCCTTAAAACCCAAGAAATCTTTCAAAATTTCATAACTTCCAAATTTTCTAATTTAAGGCCGAAACACGTCAAACGACGTCCGTTTTCAACCAAACTTTACAGGAAGCGCTTAACCAATATTTATGATCTGTACCGAGCGTCGTAACCAAAATACGAGCCTGATACTATTACTTTTTGATCATATTTCATTTCCATTTTCCTTAAACATTTTCAAAAAAATAATTTAACAGAAAAATTCATTTCTCGGGCCTGGGACCTCGGAATTCGATTCCGGGCGTACGACCAAGTCCCATATTTTTCTACAGACATTCCGAGACCGTCAAATCACGAGTCCGGGTCCTTTTACCAAAAATATTGACCAAAGTCAACTATATCAATATAAATATCAAAATTCTTCAAATTTTTCACATAATTCTTATATTTCAACATAAAAATTTTCCGGCTTCGCGCCCGGACTACGCACACAAATCGAGATAACTATAAATGAGGTTTTCAAGGCCTCAGAAGCTCGAAATGACTGAGAAAACAAGTGATGATCCTTTAGGTCGTCACAGGCATTTAACAACAAAAATCTCACATTGCGTGTAATGCACCTAGTCACAGTTATTTGTTCTAACATGACTTCGAGGGTATGAAGGTCATATGGCATCATCCCAATTTGTTCATTTCAATCCTCTCCTTCCTTTGCTTTTTCTAGCATTTCTTGGCTCGTTCATTTTTTCCCTCTTTTTTTTTATCGCTCTTTTCTTCCTTCTCGTTTCTCACATCCTATAATTCTACCTTTTTTCCTTTTCTTTTTCTTTTTTTTTCCATTTTTTTCTTTTCTTTTTTTTCTTTTAATAAAATAAAAAAAATGATTCGATCGATGCCTACGTATCATGACCCCGCATGAATCAGATCTTTGCATAGTTCTAGAAAAAATGAGAATAATGTAAACAAACTGACATTCTTTTTTTTTACCTTAATGACTACTCCGATGAGAAAAGAGAAATGAAAGAAGCAAATCACTTTCATTTTTTTTTAATTTTCTAGACTTAATGTTCTATAATCTATTCTAAACTCAAGTTTAATGGGCATGTTTCTTTTTCTTTTTTCTTTTGAAACAAATATTCTATTAAGGAAAAATCCTAGAAGAAAAATATTTTTGACTTTTTTTTTTTAGAAAGGAAATCTAAAAATAAACCAAAGAAAATCTATTTTGAATTTTCGTTTCATATCCTGAGGAAAGATTTCGAAACAGGAAATGAAGAAGATAAAAAATATTTTTGGATTTTAAATTTTGAATTACCTAAGGGAGAAACTCTGAAAATAAACCAAAGAAAAAGTATTATATTTTTTTTCCATTATGTACAATGTCCTAAAATTCTAGTAAAATAAAAGACTTTTTTTTTCTAATTTTTTTTCATTAACTTCCAAAGAGGAACCTCAAACGAATCTTTTTGGCTTTTGGAATTAATATATTAAAGAAAACTCGTAAAGAGATACCAAAAGAAAAAAATCATATTTTTTGAATTTTTAGTTCTAGCATCCTAAAGGAAATATAAAAGTAATTTTTTTTTTTTTGGGTTCTAGATATTAATTTCCTAAGAAAACCACCTCAAAGGATTTTTTTTTCATTTCTAAAGGAAACTTCTAACAGAAATGTAAAACGCAAAATCTCTTCTTTTTTTTTTTGGATTTTTGAGATTAATACCTTAAAGAAAACTTTTTAAAAGGTACTAAAGGAAAATTCTCTTCTTTTTTTTTGAATTTTTTGTCCAAAGAAAATATAAAATAATTTTTTATTTTAAGTCTTAGCTATTAATTGCCTAAAGGAAGAACCACCTAAAAATATTTTTTTTATTTCTACAACTAGTATTCTAAGAAAAATTTATATCGAAAATATAACATCCAACATCTCGCTTTTTTTTTTTTGATTTTTTAAATTATACCACACCTTGTCAAATATAAAATAAAAATTATAATAACAAAAACTTGACATCACTGTACAAAATTTAGAAAGTAAAAGACGACATAGAAAAACATACTAAAAACAACTAAAAATAAAAATAAAAGTAAATCTCCTTAAGAGACTCTTGAATGCAGCGGTCCTGGGGTATCTGTCATGCTCAAGCTCCGGTAAGTAAATCTACACCTGTATGAGAAAACTTAACCAACATTATGTGAGACAATAACATTCCCTCCTAGACACATGCAAAATATGGTTGCCATTATTTTTCAACATTAACCTATGTGCCTAAAAGTGCAAAATTTAGCTAAGACCCCACAAAGTCAAGAACCTAAGATTTACTAGGAAGACCGGACCCTATGTGGGTTGCCTACGTATTACGCCCCGAGAGACGAGAATCAGGTTTGCGTAGTTCGGGCAGATTGGATACGGTTGAGAATTAAACAAATTTAAAGAAAACATATTATTTCATCCTTTCCTTGCAAATGAGACATGCAAACTCTTTTTGGATTTTCTTTTTCCTCTTTTTTTTTGATTTTTTTTTTGTAAAATGATAAAAATGCAAAATCTTTTGGATTTTTCATGATTTTTATTTTTTTTGGTCTTTTTCTTAATAAAAAAATAAAAATGTAACAAAACAAAACTGGGCCCTACTTGCTTTATTTTCACACCTCACCTTCTCTTTTCTCTCTTTTTCTCTTTCTTTTTCTGTTTTTTTTTCATTGTTTTTCTTTCTTTTTTTTCATTTTTTCATTTGCCCTCATCTATTATTGGTCCGCCAAATGAACCTTTTATCCTTGAATAAATGCAACATGTAGCACATAGGATGCATCAAGATATTCTGTTATTTTGGGTACACCTGTCCTAGACGGACCCAATCCCTGTGTTGAGTCCCCTAAGTCAAATGCACATGATGCAAACAAGCGTTCGTACTAGAGATCCGGCATAAGGTTTTGTTCGTCTAGGTTTAAACCCTAGGTTTATTGGTCTAGACCTGGCTTACCCGAGCGGACAACTCGGGCCGAGGGGGAGGCAGCATACCGGGGATACAGAAGCTCCACCGGCTTAGCAACTTATCCAAACCTCGTTCTAAATGGGAAAAGACTCTAAACAGAGGAGAAGCTACACGAACTGTACCCTTCTCCATAATGTAGAAGACTCAGAGAGAGCAAGGGATTCGTAACAGTTTATATACAATTCAACAAATATCAAAGCGGTAAAACAATTAGCACATAAGGCATGAAACGTGTAGGAAAATCAGATAAAGCCAAATAGAACAATTTAACTGAGCTCGAATTCTGAACCCTGAACAAAAGTTCTGGGTTCGTATCCCCAGCAGAGTCGCCAGAGCTATCACACATCCTTTTTCGCTACTACACCCCGTGAAGGGTATAATAAAAGGAGTTTTCTAATTAAAGGACAATCGAAACTGGATTCGTTTATTATAAGATTCAGAGTCGCCACTTGGGAGATTTATGGTGTCCCAAGTCACCGGTTTGAATCCCGAATCGAGGAAGGGTTTTGAATTTGTATCACAATCGCGAATCAGAAATTCGAGTAAGGAATTCTGTTAACCCGGGAGAAGGGGTTAGGCACTCCCGAGTTCTGTGGCTCTAGCACGGTCACTCAACTGCTATATTTGGCTAAAAATCCAATTTTACTATATGTTAAAGCCTATAGCGCAATTTTTGGAATTATTTACCGCTTTAGTCAATTATTCAGAAAGTAAACATCGTTTAAGAACGTGTTTTTGGATCACGTCACATGAAATGCACCCGGATCCTCGACACATTCTTATTCAACATTTTGGGATTTGAATTTGGGTCGCATGAAATGCACACCCGTATTTAAGAAGGTAGAATTATTAAAAGCGCGCCTAAAGTGGCTAGCGTGTTATTATCTTTGCGGAAGGCCGTGAAATTCACTAAACGGTACGCCCTGATACTAAGTATTCTAATTCAACCATTTAATGAGGGCCCTGCAATTTGTGCGTTTCTATTTGGCGAGGTACGTCTCATTTTATTAATTAAAGGACAAACCTGAGCAACTATGATTTTCTATATTTTTTGTCTCTATATGAAGAAAAAAGCCTAATTGATTAATATTATAAATTTCGGGCCTCGAGTTCAAGTCCAGATTCAAACAAAAGGAATAGGCCTCTTAGTTTGAACCCGCTACCTAGCTTGAGAAGCCCAAACAAACTATTATGCTCATTAATTCATTCTTAAATCACTTTGAGATTATCTACAGAGCTAAAATTAAACTAAGCTTGAGCTAAAAATTATTCCAACGAATAAGTCAATTTGTCCTAAACAGCCAGAATCCTAGTGTAGTGAACATGTCGAATGCCATATTTGTATGAAATACTTCAGTCATTCACTATTCAAATATATACTCAAAAAAATAAAGTGCAAGATGAAAATTAGAACAAAACCATGAAATAAGCCAAGATTAAGAAATGGATTTTTTATAGCCTTAAATGTAACAGAAACGAGCAACTAACATTCAAAGGCATTTAATGTGCTAAAAAAAACAACAACAACAACTACCCAGTATAGTCCCACAAGGTGGTGTCTGGGGAGGGTAATATGTAGACAGGCCTTACCCCTACCCAAAAGGGCAGAGAGGTTGTTTCCAATCGACCCTCGTCTTAGAGAAGGAAAGGGAAAGCAACAACAAAAGCAAAAACAAAAACAAAAGAGCATTAGTAATTCCGGCAGAAATCGCGTAAATAGTTATCTAAACATAAGAATTATACATTAAATGACATGCAATAATATCCAACAGTAGCTACCATAAATAACTACCATAAGGGGGACATAATCCAATGCCCGAATCGTCTATGAGTCACCCTGACAAGCCTCACCAACCCCGGGAAAGGAGTTCGAAAAATTCTAGGAGCCCCTATCCTACGATCCTGATACTAGACCTCCAGACTTTTCTATCAAGGGCCATGTCCTCGGAAA
>MU780669.1:51224-67275 GCA_026770625.1 Nicotiana glauca
GGATGGAAACTAAGGTAGAGAAGGCATGAAGAGCCACCCTTACAAAAGCCCACTTGCTCCATAGTGCAAGGAGAAACTACTTTGATCTACAAACATAAGCACTGGCAAGAGCAGGTTAATGGGTGATCCAGTGCAGGAACTAAAGGTTTCTCAGTTTGGGATTGTACAAGTCTCTCTGATTATGATATGACTCAATTCTAAGTAAAAGTATGCCTTGTGTCTGGCATGACTTCACTGTCGCAAGTTTAAGGGCATGCAGATGCAAGGTAACCACACAGATCAGGTGACAGCAGCTGGTTTCTTTCTGGGCACAGAGAAGATATGCATGTGAATCACGTGGTAGTTCCTTGTCCAATACTTACTGAAGCATATAAATTCTACCAAAAAGCAAATTATAATCTAAGAGTGACTATGTATTTACTCATGTAATAACATGAACTGGAGGAGTGTATGCAAATATTACCAAATGTTTCAACATTTAAAGCAAATCTAAACATCCTCACCAATACTATCAACTACACTGATCATATCTAGAACCTGTTGTACCAAACAGACCAGTCAATCACAATAAAACAAGCAGCAAACAAAAAATTCCTATCCCAATCAAAGGGCAAACAAGCAACTTGAGAGAACATTAACCTTCAAATTGACTTTTGAGTTCAGCATTCTGAGACTTCTGCAAAGCCAGTTTCATTGTTAATTCATGCATCTGCAAGTGAAGAAGCAGAAGCTCTGTAACATCTCACATGTATCACCTTTAAAGCAATCGCCATAATTAAACAAACCTGGAAAAACCAAGCTACGCAACTAGGTAACCTATGAATGGACTAATCTCTTCCATCTTTAAATTCAGTTGTGAACTAATTAACTAAATGAATTTTATATTTTACACACTTAACTGATCAAGATAATCATTTAATACCTTTCCTTCGTTAGCCTGGTTTCCAATCTCTTCATTTTCCTCTTGCAGTGTCCTACATTTAGCCATCAGCATCTTCCCCATTTTGCTTTGTGGGGTAAAATTGACTGCAGCAATGTTATCATGCAACTCCTTTACTTTCTTATCCTTCTCCTCAACCAAATTCTGGCATTGCAAAACAAGAAAAGATGTAAGCAGGAGTGCAATCAGAGCGCCCATGAAGGAACAATGAGAAAGTCAAATAAACTACACGCCAAAAGCATCCAAAAATTTAAGCACCAACATGCTTTATTCATTGGCAAAAGGATGCATCATCAGAGCTCATAGAGCAATTCAAAAGGAAACCAGGAACTACGTCACCAACAGAACACAGCCCCCAGTAAATAACAAATTCCAGCCAGCCATCATAGAGACTTGGAGGCACAATGAAGTTAAAGTATGGAACCACTAAATAAGTGTATCAAAGTATCAAACTCCTCTATATACATTTCAATTGAAATTAAAATCAACGCCTAGATAACTTACCTTCAGTCTAGTGAACTCTTCATGAATAGCTGGATCTAGCAATAGCTTCCGTGCCTGTTAATATACCCCCCAAAAGAATAAGGAAACTGAGCAAACAGTGAACCAACAACAAAGAGATTAAAAGCAAACGCTAACCCAATATTTTTTAAAAGCCATGGTATAAGGGGGGGGGGGGGGGGGGGGGTGTGTGTGTGTGTGTGTGAGAGAGAGAGAGAGAGAGAGAGAGCACTCAATGCAGATACATATTATAGCAGAAAACAACACAAAGCTGCAAAAGTGTATTCAGCAAATCATAGTGCTGTTCTCAGAAGATAAAAAGTTAGAAAGAAAATAACGAACAAAAAAATCAGAAAGGATTTTATTCCATAAATCTGGCATTGCAACGTCTATATATTCCTTGAAACTTTCTTCTTAGCACCATCTGTTCTCACCTACCATGAACATCTATTAGGCATCATCCAGTAAATTCGAATCCAAAACTTAGAGAAACTAGTTAAGGGGGCATCCGGTGTGCGTGCATAATTCTGGTTCAACTAGGAAAGAATATAAACTTTAAAAAAAGGTCGAACTGATGTGACTGAGCATTACTGTCAAAGGAGAGCTGAACTACAAGGAAATAACCACCATTAAATACAATAAGAATTTTAACATCTCTGATTTTTTTTTTTCAAGTGTTATTATGATGGCATCATTGGAAAAATAGTGCTGGCTCCACAAAATTGAGATAAAGTAAAAATATATGTCCCTTAATTAGGAGTATAGATAGTAAGGAACAAGGACCCACTGAGGCCAAATCTTTTTGTAAAGGTAAAGATCCAAACTCAGCTAGTAGGATCTACATTAGGGTTAGGCAGAATGATTCAAGCAGATAAGAGGTTCAGGCCAGCATTTGCAGTTTCTAAGCAGTTCTATCTTATAGGGCGATTTGATATTAGAATATGCTGCTCTTACTCTTCAGTTCTCTTTGCTCCATTACTCTGGAGGCGAAAATGAACTTGCATCAAATGTATAAAAAATTACACATGAAGGTGCACCAGCTAACAAAGTTATTATTTAAACAAACGGCATAAAATTATCAACGCAACAACCAAATGAACCAGAAAGAAAAGTTTAGAAATTGAGATCTAGGCGGCCATGATAATCTGTTGTCCTCGTTTTGGCAGACAAAACTAAGCCAAGATGCAATTCGGAAAAAAGAATGAGGTGGGGATGTAGAGTGAAACTAATTTAACCTGTGGTAGAAAAATTACTACCCTCCGCCGTATACAAGGAAACTATGCATCACAAATGACCCCAAGAGAGGAGTGGGACTTCTATTTTTGTTAGAGGGCAGTCAGGTGGGAGCAGAGCTGAACCAACCTCCCTTGGTTGACAGTTCCATAATACATATCAAACTACTTGAACATTCTTTTAGATTTCACTTTTCAGCAACATTCAGGTTAAAATGCTTTACTTCCTCATAACTCATCAAGCAGCATCTAATAGCATCATAATCAAAAGTCTAACCGAACTCCTAAAATGCTACTCCTGTACCAAGCAACCTAACGTGTGATACAGAAACAAGCTACATACAACACAGAAATTACGCACATTGCACTCCTTTTTAAAGGAGTAAAGTGGAAAAATCACCAATTAATTGACAAAGACAGGGCCCTCCCTCTGCGTTTATATTATAGAGCACGCAGACAACAGATCTATGAGTAAGAAAAGATACTATTACTACCTGCATAGATGGTGGCTTGAGTTGAGCTCTAAGGTCCCGAACTGCAGACTAAAACATTTACCAATAAGAAAAGTAAGAAGAAAGAATTGACCAGCACAACTTAAGGAGAAAGCTATGAATTGGATATATGCATTTTAAAATAAAAGCAACAAAAGATAAGGTAAAAAACACCCAACATCCTATGCTTTCACAAAAAGGGTCGTAAAAAATAACACACTCAACATTCAGCAACAACATTCCACCGGCTTCTCCCCCACCTTCGCCCCAAAAGAAGAAAGACATGACATCTGATCAGCTGTCAAGGATAAAACTAGATTTCACAACATAAGGGCATTGAATTTGATCTTGTAATAACATTGCTAATATTGATTAGAACTCGGATCTCTCCAATTGACAAAATCGAGAATGAAAGATCAGTTGACTAGCACTAGACTTTTTACTCTAAGATGTAGGTTGTGAGTTTCATGGGGCACCATAAAGACAAGAGACTTTCTCTGAGTAAAGCAATTTACAGCTGGAAACTCAGATAACTTTCAACCAACTCAGCTTTCATTTTTTTAGTGAAATCATTTTCTTTTGCTCCATATATGTTTCTTTCACCGTACACTAAGATAACATGTTTCTCTAAATATCCTGCCTATTTTTGTTGAGAGAGCAGCAATGAAATCCAAACACATACAAGATAGTTCAAAATAAATATGTAACAGATGCAATCTATCTTTTGATGGCCATAGACAACTTTACCTTCAACTCTGCTATCTCCTGCTCTCTTTTGGCAAAAGTCACAATAAATGCAGACTCCTTTTTCTTTGCTCTTTCCAACTACAGATTGCAAAGATGAGAAAATGATCAGAAAAGAGTTTCAATTATTTTATTAGCAGAGCACAAATAAAGAGGAAAAATCAAAAACCTGTTCACGCAATGACTCCTCTGATGATCTGAGGTTCTGAAGATAACTGACCACAAACTTGGGTTCTGTAAATAAGAGTAGAGTTAATTCTGTTCATTGGAAAAAGACAAAATGTTACTCCCTCCATCTCAATTAACATGAAAGAAACTTTCCATTCTAAGGGTGATCCCAAATGTTAAACGTGACACTGCAAATGATATCAGATGCATTTTGAACAATTCAACTTTAAGCAACGATGCGATGGTGGAAGCATCACATTAGTCTACTACTCCTATTACCTTAACAAACAAGTCAAACTTTCCCATAAATTCAATACCCTTTCAAAACCATATCATACATCAAATGGGGCAGAGGGAATTAAAGATATACTTTTCTTTCCTGTATGAATCAAAGAAACAGCAGCAACTGGAAAAACACAGATTTTGTTTTATTTAAAAAAGACCAGAAGAAGAGAAACAAGATTATAGGTCACAGTACAACAATGCTGAGAAGGGCATACCGGGTGTCATGCCAGGTGGTATGAAAGACTCCTTTTCAAATGCAGACCGCCACTTTTGTATTTCAGATTTTGCAGCTTCAAGTTCTGTCTGAAACAAACATAAACAGTTGAGTCAGTAATTAGTTTAAGCCATTTCAGTCAGAATTTTGGTCATTCAACAGCATAATTCAGGCTCCATTAAGTGTGGTGCAGTTCCCAAAAGTCCCCGCACAAAGTTTGAATATTAGCGTTAGCATAAGAATCAACAAAGGCACAAAAACATCAAAAGAAGACTATGAAAACTGTGAAATTAGAAATCATATCCCCTCCGCCATTTTAAGGACGTATGAGTAGCAGAATTCAACTCAAAAGACCAGGCTGGAGAGGGAAGAACTATTTATGCTGATGAAAAGATAGGTTGTCAGTAAATCATCAAATATTGCTTCGACTCTCCGAAAATATTGCTGGGTGCGTGTCGGATCCTCGAAAAGTAGTGCACTTTTGGAGGACCCGACACGGGTGCGGTAGTATTTTGGAGGGTCCGTGCAATATAAATATTCACCATCAAGGCAACATGTTAATTAAAGCATATTTATTATCTGACAGGCAAAGGAAGAAAGAGATCTTATCCTGTGCTATGAAAGCATCTAAAATGAATTTAAGAACGAATTGAGTAAAGTATCAGAGAAAGAACAAAACAATTTTCCATGAAAGGCACTATATGCGCTTACTTCTAAGCTAATTAAACCCTATATATATTTTGACTATTAACTGAGACAAAGTATGATAATCCAACATACTACAAGCGAAGAAAACATCTAGATTTACGAGCTCTGATAATAAATATGGAAAAAAGTTAAAAATCACACAGCATCAATATGCAATGTTGAAAAAAAGGATGACAGGTTGTTTTGAACATAACCATGAAAACAAAAAACAAAATCTAAAATGATATACACCTGACATGATGCAAGGGTGTCTTTACAGTCCTGAAGACTGCAATGTCAAAGCACAAAAGACAGTGAGAAAGTGGCAAAACATAAGCAATTAAATATATATAAAAAAATGTTTAAAAATATGAAACAAGGGTCAAACTACCATACCTCTCACGAAGAGACAAGATCATCCCCGTCGCTACACCAGGTGCTGTTTCTTCTACTTTCAAGTTACCCTAGTATTGAAAGGAGTAAATGATAAATATTAACTTGCTAATAGGTCCCTATGACACCTATTAGTTTGATATGACTGGGCTTAAGAGAGCAACCCACCTATCATGTGAGAAATTGTGGAAGATAGTGGTAAATTTTTTTTGTAAACTTGCACATCAGTCCAAGTTCAATATTCTTGAAGGATTTGAATCCTTGACAGTATCAAAAAGTGCACCTTATTATGTTAAATATTTCGCAATGTCCCAAGAGAAGCATGTCTTGTAAAATTAACAAGGAGAGTGATTATGAGCAGTACAACTGCCTGAGTAACCTGTTGACTTTTCCCCTTGATCTCTGTTTCTACTTCTAATTCTACTACAGCAACAACTATGCCTCAGTCCTAAACAAGTTGGGGTTGGCTATATAAATCATCACTAACCATGTAACCTATTTAAGTTTAACTCATGCCATTATCAAACTAAATAAAAAGACAAAATACATAAACCGACACTTAAAGTTGGCCCAACTACCAGCTGAACATTCCAACTTACCCAATAATCATCTAGACACCTCAACTCACCCTCAGTGTATCTCGTGGACACCCGGCAAACCACACACGTGAAGGCCAATCACGGGTAACATGTCAAATGACCAAATGACATGATGACACGTATCATTTTTAAAAAAAATTCCACCTATCATTAAAAAAAGGAATTTGCAAGAACTATACAACAAAAAAAAAAATATCTTCCAAAAACAAACCCCTCTCCCCTACTTCTTCGTTCAAAGGTACCAGAACAAAAGCCCTCCCTCCCCATTATTTCCTATTTTATTTATATTCTTTTTCTACCATTTTTAAATTCTAGCTCCAAGCACTATAAAGCCAATAGCCAAAAGATGATGAGCGAGTCATTCAGCTCCAAATCTGAAGTCGAATCAAGATTTTTTTTTCAGGCCCAATTCTGAAAGAAAGAGGCAGAATAACTGTTTTTTTTGGTAAGTTAATGTATTTCATAGAAGGCATCAAGAAGATGCAAAATTCAGAATTTACAAAGCGAAGAAATAGAGAAAAAAAGAAGACCATGCTAGCTCTATTACAAATGGTCTAATCTAAAGTTAAGGAGCTAACAAAGTCCAAAAAAGATTCAGGGGAATTGGCAGGGGAGAGATTACTCCAACTACAAAGACATGTTAAACATCTAGCCTTAAGAACGTATGTTGGAGTAGTAATACCTTCAAAGCATCTGGGGTAGAAAGAGGCAGAATAGCGTGTACATATGTACTTTTTAGAAGGCCAGAATCGAGTCAAACCCAATCCAATTTCTACAACATGTGTCAACAGAAGATGGAAGCAATGCCGTCGGTGATTCCTTCATCGTTTTGTTCCTATGCTTCGTCGGCGATAGAAGGCTCCGTTTTTCACTTTGCTTCGTCGCCACCATTCCGATGTGCTTCCTTCATCGTTTTGATCCTATGCTTCTGGATTATGCTAATATGGTTCTCGATGAATTGTTATGGCATTGTAGTCGCTATTGATTTATCTTGCCAAGATAGAAAGAGTGGTGGTAGATTTATGGTGGAAGGTGGTGGCGCTGGTGTTAGAAATGCTGTTGGAGGAGATGAAATTTTGGATGAGGTGGTGGAAATATTGTGGGCACAAATGGAAAATGTAGTGTAGGCCCCACATAAAATAATCTAATTCCGAAAAAAGAGAGAAAACTTTAGTTAAGGCTCTTACGCGCCCAAGTCTAAGTGAAGCACTCCTCTTTTGCCATGGCAGTGTGAGGTGCATAAAAGACACTTCTGCTAAGAAGCTGGGTCTAGAAGGTCATTAGATAAGTTGGAGTATTTTTTGGCCAACTTAAAGTGTTTGCTTATGTATTTCGCCAAATAAAAATAACAGGGAAAAATAAGCCAATAATATAAATAGTAACAGTAGCAGTAATAATAAAAGTTTTCTATGTTTTTACTAGCATATAAATCTATGATAAGGTCAAAATACTCTTAGAAAAGCAATATGTTAAAAACCAGCGTACTAACAAGAGTAAAACCTATTTTTAACTAGTAGATATCACCTATATATATCTTTTTCTACCATTGTGCTCTATCTTTAGCAATATCTACAATAATTCCAAGGTATTATAGATCTTTCGAGACAACTTCCTTTCATGTAATTTTAGGCCTACCTCGTCCCCTTTTAATAATTTCACTCACCACAGTTTCATTCCTAGGGACCTAGTAGGTCAATGTAGGACATGACCGTACCATCTTAAGCGACCTTATCTCAGTTTATCCTCAATATGTGGTACTTGCACCTTATAGCTAATGTGTTCATTTTTAATCTTATCTAATCTTGCATAATCGTACATACATCTAAACATCCGCATCTCTAAAACACTCATTCTGAAAAAATATTAGACTTTAGCAACACAACATTCACTACCATATAACACTGCAGTCTTCTAATTTTAGTGAGTATAAAATTATTTAACCATATAATTCACGGTGAAAATTTATTCACAACTGTTGCACCAAGTCCAGTATTTAAGTGGAGAAGCATAGAGGGGAAGAACATTATCCCCAAGTTTTACAGCTGAAATAGAGGATTTCTCTGCCATTAGAAAACACTTAACAGTTTAGCAAGTTAGGAACAACCAACTTTACCGACATCTTTCAAAAAAAAAAATTAAAAGGAATTTTGCCAACATCTTATGACAGCAATAGGAACACTGCAGAGAAATTGCATAACCTTTTCTCTCAAAAGCCATAATCTCCTTACTTCACTCACCCCAAAGTCTATCATCTAATCTAGCTAAGACCACACCAACTTCCAATCATGTAAATAACGTCCAGAAAGTTGTATTTTTCTATATTGGCAATTAAAATGAAGTTAATGACAGTTTCATGGTCATTATCAATACTTAGAAATCCAATATTAAACCAGGCTAAACAAAAACCATATTAAGGCCGTCTCCAATTTCTCCAATTCATCAAACCGCACTTTGACTATTCCTTTCTCCTAGAACCACAGTTGGTTTGCTAATATGGCTGACAACACAACTTAAATTACATTAAGTAAAAAACAAAAACAAAAAAGGCAGCACCTTTTTAGAGCCAAAAATATCGTCTTCATCATCGTCAAGATCTCCAAAGCTTCTTTTGGTACCTAAAATCACGTCTTGAAGTGTTAAAGGCGAGAAATATACCAAAAAAGGTTGCAGTAAAGGTGACAGTGGTGGAGAAGAATGAGCAAACCTGAACGACTAGTACCGGCGAAATCTCCACCAAAATCGAGGTCCTGACAATTCCCCATAAACGAAAATTCTTCAACATGGTATTTATACAGGAAATACAAGTAATTACTATTAGACAAGAAAACCCTAGAAATCGAAATAAAAAAAAGAAGTTACATCATCGAGGTGGTTATGGGACGCCATTGGCGGAATCAATTCAAAAGGTCTGGAATTTAAATTTGGAACCCTAAGCTGGTGAAGAATGTTTCAGTGAAGTGCAGGGGAAGGAGGAGGAATGATTTGCTGCGTCCGGCTCTAACTCCTCCGTAGAATAACTTGCACGTGGCTTCTCTACTTTTGCGTCCAAACCAAATTTATTTCATTAGGCATAAAAGAGTAAATTCTGCTTTAGCCCCTAACCTTTAAGGGTTAGGAAATAATACCCTTCCACCTTTTGAATAGTGAAAAGGGCCAAAAATGTCGTTGAACTATTCGAAATAACTCAAGAATATACTTCGTTTGTTTTTTGCGCCAAAAATATCCTTGCCGTCTATATTTTGGACCACAAATTCCCCTAAACCGTTAGTCTTGCCATTGAAGCTGACATAACAGTCCAACTAGGTTAGATTTGCTTACATGGCCATCCACCTAAGCAATCTGGCATGACAAAATTATTTTTTCGAGAAAATTATTTTTCTGAAATTTTTTATTAAAATACAAAATCAATATTTATTCCAAAAAAATAAAAAATTATTCGAAAAAATTATTTATTTGAGAATTTTTTTTAAATACAAAATCAACACTTATTCTGAAAATAGTAAAAAAAAATCGGATAATTTATTTATTTATTAAAATATTATATATATATATATATATTAAATTATTTTAGAGCGTGCTTTAATATATTGTTCCGGAAATTTTTTACTTTTTTCGGAATAAGTATTCGATCATGAAAATTTTAAATTTCACTTGAAGTTGAATTTCAAAATTTTTTGTAAATTTGAAAAATCCAAAAATTGGAAGAACTTCGGATGAACCAATTGACAATTACAGTAAAGGTGCGCCTTTTGTGAAGCTATAACTGATAAGTATCTAAAAATTTAGATCAAACTAATCATAAATTCACAAAAGAGAACAATGGAGTTTTTTAATCAAATCATAAAGCCCAATCAAGAATAATTTTTTGGGAAGTTTTTTACTATTTTCGGAATAAGTGTTGATTTTGTATTTTAATAAATAAAAAAACCGAAATAAATAATTTTTCCGAATATTTCTTATTTTTTTTGGAATAAATAATTATTTTTATTTTAATAAAAATTTCCGAAATTTAAAAAAAAAATAGTTTTATCATGCGCTTAGGTGGATGGTCATGTAAGCAAATCTAACCTAGTTGGACTGTCATATCAGCGTCAATTGCAAGACTAACGGTTTAGGGGCATTTGTGACACAAAACATAGACAGCATGATATTTTTTACACCAAAAATAAATGGAGGATATTTTTGAGCTATTTTGAATAGTTTAAGGATTTTTTTGGCCCTTTTCTGTTTTGAATAAGTAAGTTAACCTTATTATGCACTAATATTTCCTCTGGAAAGAAAGTACATTGTCTTTTTCTTTTTTCTTAAAGGTTTTTTATTAATCCAAAATTGTCAGAATGATTTAGGGATGGTAAATAGGCGGGTTATGCTGAATTTGGGCGGTTCAAGATAGGTTAGGTCAATAAATGTGTCATTGTCAACCCAACCCACACTGTACTTGGGCTAAGATGAGATGGGTGAAGATGGGCTAAACATAACCCAACCCACCCAACTTGACTCACGTTTTAGAATCATGTTCATCTTCCATAAAAAAGTATTTTACCTTAAAATGTGTAAGTTAAAAAATATTTTGCGGATGCGGGTTAGGGTGGATGGGTGGTGCAGAAAAGCAAAAAAAAATAGAAAACAAAAAATTAAAAATACAAAAAAAAAGTAAAAAAAAATTGAAGGGGTTTGCGCGGGGAGAGAGGGCTAGGGCGTAGGGTGGTTCGAAAAACAAAAAAAATACGAAACAAAAGTAAAAAAAATTGAGGGGGTTTTGGGGAGGTAGGGTGGGTGGGTGGTGCAGAAAAACTAAAAAATAGAAAATTAAAAATAAAAAAAACATTTGAAAAAAAATTTTGAGGAGGTTTGGGGGGTAGGAGTAGGATGGGTGGAGCAGA
The DNA here is from genome assembly GCA_026770625.1 of Nicotiana glauca. Classification (NCBI taxonomy): domain Eukaryota; kingdom Viridiplantae; phylum Streptophyta; class Magnoliopsida; order Solanales; family Solanaceae; genus Nicotiana; species Nicotiana glauca. Next base: position 62,362 of record MU780669.1, read on the forward strand.
AAAATAAAAGAACGTAAAATTGAAAATACCAAATTAAAAAAAATTATGGCAACTAAGTAAATTTCTAGATAAGTTGAGTTGAGATCTATTTATTTTGGGTGAGTTCCATAGGTTGTATTTGTGTTGCTTAATGGGTCAAATGGGCTATGAAAAATAATGTGCAAATTATATAAGTTGACACCTGACCTATGGCCCAAATACCTCTTATTTGATCGGGATACTATTACTGAGGTTCCTAAACTTTGAATGGATGGCGGAGCAACACACTTTCTGTGGACAATAATAACATTGCACAGGCAACATTTCTAAAGTGTATCTAGTACACACCTCCTTTGACCATGTCTAAGCGTGTATAACACAAAATGGTAGAAGCACATGGACAGTAGAAGTAGACAACTTCTGACTTTAATCAATGTCCACAAATAAATCCCAGCGGCCGATTTTAAAACAATAAAAGGGCCCTTAATCTATTTCTTCTCAAATTGGACCCATATTCACCTTCTTCTTCCTCCTTGAAAGCTCGAAGTTGCAGAAAATTTCTTCTTCTTGATCCTCTTATGCGTTTTTCTGTTGTTAATATTACAATCTTCTTCTACTTCATCCTTTTCTTCGTCGGCATAAAGGTTCAATTTTTACGGTTCAATTTTAAGGTTAGGGAAAATGCATAATCTGAGAAAAATTTGTTATTGTTGTGAAAAAGTTGTGGTGATACAGTTATGGAGTGTTGATAATCCGGGTCTTCGATTTTAGGGATGTCCATTTTATGAGGTAAATATCTATTGTACTTTCATAATTAAATTTTCAGAGGGACAGTGGCTCGACATGTAATTTCTTTGTGTAGTTTGATCCCCCAACTCCAGAACACTTGAAAATTGTGATTTTTGGGCTACTTAATTTGATGCATTACTGAATGGAAATAGGAATCAAAGAAATTGGAGGAGATTGTGTGTTTTAATTGTAATTGTATTGAAGTTGATTGTGTTTGGTAGTTCTAAAGTGTTACACTCCATGTTTTCGTACGTAGAAGTACGCCATAAGTAAATTGATATAAGATCGGAAATGAGATGTTACGTCCCGCATTTTCGTACGTTGAAGTTTCATCATAAGTTAATTGACGTAAGTTCGAGAATGAAATTTATTTTGAGATTATAAGTGTCACGCTACTCCTCCGGAGTAGGGGTAAGGTATGCGCACACACTACCCTCCCCAGACCTCACACGTGGGATCTGGACCCATATTCACCTTCTTCTTCATCCTTGAAAGCTCGAAGTTGCAGAAAATTTCTTCTTCTTGATCTTCTTATGCTTTTTTGTGTTGCCAACCTTACAATCTTCGTCTACTTCATCCTTTTCTTCATTGACATAAAGGTTCAATACAACATAAGGTATTTATAGCTATAAAATCTCAGCTACGAATTTAAAAATCATGGCTAGTACCTAACAATAGCCACAAAAATTAGAATTTCTTGGCTATTTACAAATTCGTAAAATTTGCTAGCCACTAAAATTAAATTGGTAAAGTTAATTCCTTATTTTTGCTATAATAGCTAACAATCGTAGCAATAAATGCCTACTTAGCTACAAATTTATTGGTACCATAAAATTGCATAGCTAATTCATACATTTTAGTCACGCATTAAAAGCTATTGTAGCAATAGTAACCTTTTAGCCACAATAAATTATTGAAATAAAATGTTGTAGCTAAAGAAATATATTTGCATCAAGTTATAAAAAACTGTGGCAATAGGTAAATGATATTATGACAAAATATTGTAGCTAATTGTTAGTTTTTGCTACAAACTGAAAGTTATTATAGCAAAATTAACCTTTTAAACGTAATAAATTATTTAAAATAAAATATCTTAGCTAGATAAATATTTTTGCTTCATGTTCTAAAAAATGAAGGCAATAATTGGCTTAATATCTATAATTATTTTTCATTACAGATTGATCTGGCCACAGATTTATTACTCTGATAAAATTTTGTAGTTAATCATTAGCTTTAGCCACAAGTTGAAACATGTTGATTGCTATAGTACTAATAACCTTAAAGGCCTATGAAATTATTCGAAACAAAATCTTGTAGCTAATGAGTATTTTTGCTTCAAACTAGAAAGAAAATGAAAATAGTTGGCTTAAAAAAACTAAAAATATTTTCCATGACAAAAATGATAAATATTTTTGCTCGATTATAAAAATTATGGCAAGAGTTGTCTGACGCTATTAGGTAATAAAATATTAATGTCAAATGTAACTATTTTATTTTTCTTATAAGATAGTAAAATAATAATTATATATGATTAAGGAAGAAAATAATAATTGTATATGAGATTAAATAATTATTTAAAATGCAAAATTAATCTTTATTCACAAATAATAAAGCATTTATTTACCTGCTGATAACAGCAAAACTTATGAATTTACTTTTTAGACTTATCAAACACATATTTTATTTTATTGTAATTATTGTTAATTATATATTCTTTATGTAAAATTTGAATTGTTATTAATATTTGTGGATATTTATGTATATCATATACTCTATTGCATTTAAATAAGTGTACTTATTTATTTCAAAAAGTATTTATATCGAAGACTTTAATTGTTGTATATATATATATAAGAAGTCATTTTTAAATAAGTGCTCATATATTGAAGAACTTTGTTGGGGGGAGGTTGGTACATTTAGTTTGATAAATGACCAAAGGCTCCAATTATATACAAGAAATAATAATAATCTTAATGAAAATGATATTTCGTAGCTACATAATCACGGATTTACAATAAATTTATGTTTTCATACTAATTAAAAAACTTATATTTAAATAACAAGTTTTGCAACGAAAAATAAAATTTGTTGCTAATTTTTGCCCTAATATATGATGAGATATTTATAGTCATGATCTTTATCAATAACATTATTATTTGTATTAACTTTATATGATTTTTTTTATATCTAGTTACACTAAGATATCTAAGTCCATACAAAAATCAATTTTAGTTATCCTAGTTAAATCAGTATTAGTTGTAAATTTTAATTTTTTTAAAATATTGAATTATATCTAATTAATGTTTAAATAACTAACTATTGAGAATTAAACAACACTAATATTATACCAATTACATTGTATAACAAATTATATATATTTATTCCAGATGATAAAATACGATATGATATGATTTTTTACTATCTTAATAATTATCATAAATCAAATTATACACGGAGTCTAAAAATTGAAATTTTAATATCTATCTTAAATATGAACATATAACAAAATTAACAATATCATATAAGATGAAAAGCTATATAGAAAATATATTTTAGAATATTTTTATTTCATGCGAATAGCTGATTTTTTTATTTTACTTAAATGTAATACATTTATTCTTTTACTTATATGTAATTTTCTTACTTTTATTTGAATATATGATATTTGAATTATTTTCTTGTATATATGGTATTTGTATTAAGAAGTAAAACAAAGCTTGAACCAAAAAAAAAAAGTAAAACAAAGTATTATAAAATAATAAAAGAAGAAGAAGAGTATTGCAGAGCAAAGTAGAGAGAGAGAAAATTCTAATTGATATGAGATGAATTACAATGGAATAGAACCCTTTATTTATAGGGAGAGGGTGACTTAGCCACCAAGTAATAAACCCTAGAATCTCTCTAAGTATAGACATTCACCTTAAATAGAATCTTATTTATAACACTCCCCCTTGAATGTCTATTCAACAGATAATGTGCCTCGTTAAAACCTTAACTAAAATAAAATCCAGTGGGGAAAAAAATTCTATAGAAGGAAAATGAGTACACATATCTACAATACGCCTTTTGGTTGCCTCGTTAAAAACCTTGCAAGAAAAACTCAGTGGGACAAAGTCTTGTAAGGGAAAAAGAGTGCAACACGCATTAACTCCCCTGATGAGAGCATCAATTCACATCCTTGAGCCTCCGCATCCCAATCTTGTGCACTAGCTTCTTGAAGGTTGACGTCGACAAAGATTTTATATCAGTTTCAATATATTTTCATAATGACATAACATAGAGATTTCATATATTCAGGTACCTGTCTCATGAGATATTATGAAGTGTTATGTCATGTGATCTTCTAGATCACTTGCCTCCTTTATTATTATTATTTTTATCATTTGCTCATCTTCTTTATCAAGAAGTTTATTTGAAACCGATTGTCTATACGCTTTAAGCTTACCATAGACTTTGTCCTTCTAGTACTTAACATGAGCATTTACAATGAGAATATAGTTACTTTCTTTGGGTCAGCAAATGCGTCTGCATGCTTTGTAATAAATTGCACATGGATTATCCTTTTATGAACTTCAAGTTCATATTATTTTATTCGAGGATCTAGATGTACAAATGATAATTCATTCCACGTAACTTTTTCTCAACTGTTTATCATGTCTCCCCCTCATGTTAGAAAACCTAACTTGTCTCCTCAACTTTGGGAACTCATCTTTGTCCGTTATGGCGTTAATCAAGATATACACCGCAAATCAATAATAATAAGATGAAATTATTTGGTTCCTGACCCTGAACCACTTGTGAGGAGAGAAAATAATATATTTTCGTATATAATGTATATCAAACTGATATATATAACTTTGTTCTCATAAGCAATATTTTAGCTATTAAGTAGAGGCACTCAATAAATCATTTTGCTAAATCAAATGTGATGTAAACCAACTTATCAAGAAGAAATATCTTGAATAAAAAATCTGAAAATTATGCTCTATATTAAATTATTGAGCAAGTTACTTCGCAAATACCAGGTTGCGGGTCAATAATAATTGCACATGTAACCATCTCATAGATGCATCTTATGTGGTATACATGGCAGGTGAATGGGCCCATATTCACCTTTGATATTTCCAGCATTCATGGGATTCAATC
>MU780669.1:87738-99969 GCA_026770625.1 Nicotiana glauca
TATGGATATATTTGGGCTGCGTGCCGGTTATTTGGATCCCGTAGGGAGTATTATCACTGTTTTCAGCGATTTATAGCATGTTTTCAAGATATCAGTCCTGAGCTAAACATTGTCCTGAAATGACTAGCAAAATTCTAAGGTTTCAAACACCTAATTGATAATTACTGATAATTGGAACTAAAACCGGTAAGTTGACTGTGCCTGTGTGGCTTGCATGTATATAGCTGGGCTGATAGTGGATCGGGTTGCACGCTGTAGCGTATGTTACTATAATATTGCGCTTGGGCTGTAGGAGCCCCTCCGGAGTCTGAACCCCCACAGTGAGCGCGGGTACCCAAATGGATCGGGCTACGCGCTGTAGGTGTCATGTGCATTGCATTGCATTCATGCATTGATATATATATCTGCTTTGACTGTTTCTGTTAGCTGTTATTCCACTGTTAAATGTGCAGGAGTACTGTTCTTAGCTTTACATTGTGCTATTTTTGGGATTTCTTACTGTCAGACATTATACATGTCTATTACCACTGAGTTGGAAGTACTCACTTTACTCCCTGCACCTTGTGTGCAGATCCAGGTACTCCGGGAGCTATCTGAGCTTTCTGCTGATTTCAGAGTTTTCATACGGAGTTGTCGAGGTAGCTGCCTGACATCCGCAGGACCCGACTTCTCTCCTATTTTCTGTTATTTGACTTTTTCCGCGTACTTCAGACTAGGCTGTATTACAGTATTATTATGCTATTATTCTGGTAGAGGCTCTAGACTTATGACCCCCAGGTTTTTGGGTGGTTGTTCAGTATTGTTGATTTTCGGATTATTTCTATCTATCAGTTATACTTTCAGTTTCAATGCTGTTAGTGATTTTCAAACAAATGGTTTTGAGCTTTATGCTCGGGTTGAGAGTGAAATTGGTCAGGCTTGCCTAGTAGTTGTGTTGGGCGCCATCACAACCGGGTTTGGGGTCGTGACATAATAGGTTCATGACCAATGACCATTCATGCCATAATAATGACATTATTTTCTTATATCATCTCAAATCTTTCTTATATCATCTCAAATCTCCTTCTAGAGGTGAGTGTGGTATATTCACTACCACTAGCACATTCATATTCTTCCAAGAATGAATATGTATTCATAAATCATATATTGTCACATTCACATCATGAATGAACCATAATCATCTATATGTGCTTTACAAAATCTCATGTCAAATCGATGACAAATATTTTTCACAGAGTGAAAGATTATTTTGAGAATCTTTATTGTTCTCATTACCACAAATGATGACGATTATAATTTCGTCTATTGCCATGTCCACATCCATTGATACCTTCATGGTAATAATTTTGTCTTCTTTCAGACTTATTACATACTGCTATCACATTCTCTTAAAGGAATGAGAATAGAGCAAATTCAATGGGACGGCTATTCAATAGTTTGCCCACAATCATATATGAATTTGATCATGGCAAGACATATAAATTTTACCACTTCAGGTGGTTATAATTTCTTACAAACTCCATTAGAGTTATAATCAAACTTTGTTGTCTTTGCTTGTATATAAAATCAAATTATAGAATGTCAAGATTTTAAAAGAGAAAAATAAGATAAAATACTTATCTTAAATTAAGAATTTACTCCCAAAGCTTGGAAATCCCTTGTCTTTTCACTTTTGCAGGTGGAAAACGTACATATCTACTGCCTTTAATATATCTCATTGTGGAGGCTCATCAATGGACAACGTGGTAGAATTTTAAAGGAAGACAGTGGCCAGCTTCCATGATTAAGCCTCTATTCATACCGTTGCATTGGCAAACAATTGTCCAATATAATATCCAAGAAACCAGAATTAGTTTATCTTGATTTCAGCCGCGGGTGGTACCATCAAGCTCTCAAAGACGAGTATTAATATAGGCTAAATTTTAATAGATAATTAGAGACTCGTGCTGATAATGTGTTATAAAATAATAAAAGAAGAAGAAGAGTGTCACGACCCCAAACCCACCTGGTCGTGATGGCGCCTCTCGTGAAGACGAGGCCATCCAACAAAACATTTAACTCCTCAAATATCTGACAGTTATTAATCATAAATAAGCTTAAAGCAGGAATATCATAACCAGCAATACGGACATAATCGCGATAACAAAAAAGCCAACCCAAATCCAGCTCGCAATCGGGGTGTCACAAGTCATGAGCTATTACAGAGTTTAATAACTACTACAAGACCGTATCTAAGAACATAGTCCGAAGATAGATGAAGTACAAAAGATAAGGAAGAAACGGGGGCTATGGACGCTGACAGCTACCTCGTCTCTCCGGGTCCGCCTGGTCTGGATGAAAATCAGCGCTCAGGAATGAACTCTGCTATACCTGTATCCGGACACACGGTGCAGGGAGTAATGTGAGTACTCTGACCCAGTGAGTAATAAAAATAAATGATGTCTGAGAACTTAAAATCCCACAAAGGCACAATTAATGCTATCTCAAGCAGTAAAATCAGGTAAACAGTAGAAACCAGTAAGAAATCTGTTTGAAACAGTTAAAAACAATTATTCTCAATCAATAAGAAATACTCAGGAACCTGCCCCTCGGGCGCCATATCAAAGTCTCAGTACAGTATCAGCCCCGCGGGCTCTGTATCAATCACATAATACAACATCAGCCCCTCGGGCTCACTCTCAATCACATGGGTACCCGCGCTCACTATGGGTGTGCAGACTCCGGAGGGGCTCCGACAGCGCAAGCGCTATCAACAAGGACTGAAAGCCTGATTATATCAATGTGACGCCTGAAAGCCTGCTCACATATCACTCGAGGCCTGAAAGCCTCCTCACATATCGCTCGAGGCCTGAAAGCCTCCTCACATATCACTCGAGGCCTGAAAGCCTCCTCACATATCGCTCGAGGCCTGAAAGCCTCCTCACATATCACTCGAGGCCTGAAAGCCTCCTCATATATTACTCGAGGCCTTAAAGCCTCCTCACATCACTCATCATATCCTCACATATGGTCCTCAGCCTCAATCAGTCCAAAAATAGCCAAAAGCCACTCGGGCAGCAGTAAAACAATAATACTCAGCTCAAACAATAGTTCAAATATCAGTTAAAACTTCAAGTTTGAGTAAAATATAGCTGAGTTCATGAAACAGTGTAATAACAATGGACTGAGTTCAAATAATATTTCAAGTAGTGAGGAAAACAGTGATGATAACTCATAAGGAGTTCAAACAATCGGCAATAAGTCCCAAATATGGCAATAAGCCCAAGTCATAGTGAAAAACAACAAGTCATAGCTTAATACACGGAAAAATATCATCCGGACTGGACCAAGTCACAATCCCCAATAATACATGACCCGCGCTCGCCATTGAACGCGTGTCTCATCTCAACACAGCACCAAGTTGTGCAAATACGGGGTCTCAAACCCTCAGGACATCATTTAAAATCATAACTCACCTCTAGCCGGACAAGAGTCTAGCTCGCCAAGCCTTTTCCTCTCAAATCGATCTCCTCGCGCGTCGAATCTGACCAAAACACAAGGATTACGTCACAATAGGCTAATGAATCATAACCCAATCGAAAAGACTCGAAAAATAACAAAAATCACGTAGTTGGCAAAACCCGAGCTCCGGGACCACTTCTATAAAAATTACGAAATTTACATCATCGGATTCCTCGTCTCGCCACAAGTCTATACATATCGAATTCATCAAAATCAGAGTTCAAATGCCCCTTCAAATTCCAAATTTACATTCCGAAAACCAAGCCCTAGTTCTTCCAATTTTTACTCCAATTTTCCATGAATTAAAGGTAGATTCTTCAATATAATGATGTTTCTAGGCCATAGGACTTACCTCCGATGAATTCCCAGTCAAAACTCTCTAAAAAATCCCGTCAATAGCTCTCAAGCTCGCCCAACAATGGAGGAAAAATGATGGAATTCGCGGATGAAATAAACCCTTTAAACCCTTATGTGCATAGTCCTTTTCGCTTCTGAGGTCCCTCTGCTGCTTATGCGGCCAAATCGCCGCTTATGCGGTTCTTCATTAAACCCTCAGCTTCCGCTTTTGCGGCCCTACACCCGCTTCTGCGGATCGACCTTATTCGCTTCTGCGGCTAGATGTCCGCTCCTGTGGACCTGCTCGTGCGAGCCACCTTCCGCTTCTGCGAAATTTCCCTAGCCAGCCAACAACCGCTTCTGTGATCACATACCCGCTTCTGCGGTTCATTTCCGCAGAAGCAAAAATACCAGATGACAGTAAAAAACTCTGACCTGCAACACACCTCAAAACTCTCGTTTAACCACCCGAATTCACCTCGAGGCCCCCGGGACCTCAACCAAAAGCACAGATATGATCTATTACCCTATTCAAACTTGCTCGAACCATCAAAACTTTACGGTTAGCAATAAAATCATCAAATTTCACCAAATTAAAGCCTAAGTTTATCAAATTCTTTCGAAACACACATTCGATCAAAAACCCGACCTAAACACCTCCGATTCGACTGAAATTTTGCACACACATCACAAATCACCTAACGGAGATACTACAACTCTCGGAATTCCATTCCGACCCTCGGATCAAAATACCACCTATCAACCAGATAATGTCGAAATGCTAACTTCGCCAATTCAAGCCTAACTCTACACCGAACCTCCAAAATTACTTCCGATTGTGCTCCTAAGCCTTCAATCATCCCCCAAAGCTAATTGAATCGTCGGAAACCGCATTCAAGCCCTCTATCTCACAAGTCAAATTCCGCTTGACTTTTTCCAAGATAAGCTTTCCATTAAGAGACTAAGTATCTCATTTCCATCTAAAACCAGTCTAATTCTACTCGATCACCTCAAATACCGCTAATAAAGCATAGAGAAACACAATATGGGGGAAACGGGGCGGTAACTCACGTGACGACGGGCTGGGTCGCCACATCCTCCCCAACTAAAACAAAAGCTCGTCCTCGAGCGGGTCAAGAAACATACCTGGATTCTCAAACAAGTGAGAATATCTGCTCCGCATCTCCCGTTAGGTCTCCCAAGTGGCCTCCTCCACGGGCCGACCTCTCCATTGTACCTTCATCGAAGCTATATCCTTTGATCTCAATCTCCGAAACTGACAACCCAAAATAGCCACTGGCTCCACATCATAGGTCAAATCATCATCCAACTGAACTGTACTGGAGTCCAACACATGAGACGGGTCCCCAACATACCTCCGGAGCATAGACACATGAAATATCAGATGCACGCTAGACAAACTGGGTGGCAAAGCAAGCTCATAAGCCATCTCTCCAATCCTCCTAAGTATCTCAAAAGGCCCAATGAACCTCTCAGCTTCCCTTTCTTTCCAAATCGCATAATGCCCTTTATGGGCGAAACCTTCAACAAGACCTTCTCGCCCACCATATAAGATACATCCCGAACCTTCCGGTCCGCATAACTCTTCTGACGCGACTGAGCTGTACGTAGTCTCTCCTGGATCACTTTCACCTTCTCTAAGGCATCCTGGACCAACTCTGTCCCCAATAACCTAGCCTCGCCGGGCTCAAACCAACCAATCGGAGATCTACACCGTCTCCCATATAAGGCCTCATACGGCGCCATCTGAATGTTGGACTGATAGCTGTTGTTGTAAGCAAACTCTGCAAGCGACAAGAACTCAGCCCAAGAACCTCCAAAGTCAATAACACAGGCTCGCAACGTGTCCTCCAATATCTGAATAGTACGCTCGGACTGTCCGTCCGTCTAAGGATAAAATGTTGTGCTCAACTCCACCTGTGTGCACAACTCTCGCTGAAAAGTCTTCCAAAACTGGGAAGTAAACTGAGTACCCCTATCTGAGATAATGGAAACTGGGACCCCATGCAATCGTACGATCTCCCGGATGAAAATCTCTGCTAAACGCTCTGAAGAATAGGTAGTTCACACCAGGATGAAGTGCACGGACTTGGTCAGTCGATCCACAATCACCCATATCGAATCAAACTTCCTCGCTGTCCGAGGGAGACCACTCACAAAATCCATAGTAATCCTCTCCCACTTCCACTCGGGAATATCCATACGCTGAAGCACACCACTGGGCCTCTGATGCTCATACTTTACCTGCTGACAGTTGAGGCACCGGGCTACATAACTCACAATATCCTTCTTCATTCTCCTCCACCAGTAATGCTGTCTCAAATCCTGATACATCTTCGCGGCACCTGGATGAATAGAATACCGCGAGCTGTGGGCCTTCCCCAATATCAACTCCCGAAGTCCATCCACATTGGGCACGCAAATGCAGCCATGCATCCTCAGCACGCCATCACTATCAATAGTCACATTCCTGGCATCATCATGCTGAACCATGTCCTTGAGGACAAGCAAATATGGATGATCTTACTGGCGCTCTCTGATGCGGTCATACAAGGAAGACCGAGAAACAACGCAAGCCAACACCCGACTAGGCTCTGAAATATCTAACCTCACCGTCCGATTGGCCAAAGCCTGGACATCAACTGCAAAGGGCCTCTCCCCAACTGGAATGTACGCTAGGCTACCCATACTAACCGCCTTCCGGCTCAAAGCATACGCCACTACATTGGCCTTCCCCGGGTGATACAAAATGGTGATATCATAATCCTTGAGTAACTCAAGCCACCTCCGCTACCTCAAATTAAGATCCTTCTATTTGAACAAATGTTGAAGGCTGCGATGATCGGTATACACCTCACAAGATACGCCATATAAGTAGTGCCTCCAAATCTTCAAAGCATGAACTATAGNTGAAGCTGATGGCAATACCAACACTGGAGCCGTGGTCAAAGCTGTCTTGAGCTTCTGAAAGCTCTCCTCGCACTCCTCGGACCACACAAATGGGGCACCCTTCTGAGTCAACTTGGTCAAGGACGATGCAATAGAAGAAAATCCCTGAACAAACCGGCGATAATACCCTGCCAACCCAAGGAAACTGCGAATCTCCGTGGCTGAGGTCGGTCTAGGCCAACTCTGCACCGCCTCTATCTTCTTCGAATCAACCTGAATACCATCACTGGACACCACGTGCCCCAGGAAAGCCACTGACCCAAGCCAAAACTCACACTTGGAGAACTTTGCATAAAGTTTCTCCTCCCTCAATCTTTGTAATACCATTCTCAAGTGCTGAGCGTGCTCCTCCTGGCTACGCGAGTACACCAATATATCATCAATAAAAACAATAACAAATGAATCCAGATACGACTGAAATACACTATTCATCAAGTGAATGAACGCGGCTAGGGCATTAGTCAGCCCAAAAGACATAACCAAAAACTCATAGTGCCCATATCTCGTCCTGAAAGTCGTCTTCATAATGTCAGAATCCCTAATCTTTAGCTAGTGATAGCCTGAACGGAGATCAATCTTAGAGAATACCCTTGCTCCCTGGAGTTGGTCAAACAAATCATCAATACGTGGTAGTGGATACTTGTTCTTCATTGTCACCTTGTTCAGCTGCCTGTAGTCAATGCACATTCTTATTGAGCCATCTTTCTTCTTCACAAATAAGACCGGTACACCCACGGTGACACGCTAGGATGTATAAACCCCTTATTTAGGAGTTCCTAAAGCTGCTCCTTCAATTACTTTAACTCTGCTGGTGCCATACGATACAGAGGAATAGAGATGGGCTGAGTGCCCGACACCAGATTAATACCGAAATCAATGTCCCTGTCCGGTGGCATGCCCGACAGGTGTGCTGGAAACACATCTGGAAAATCCCTCACAACAGGGACAAAATCAAGACTAGGAGCCTCAGCTCCAACATCTCTCACAAAAGCCAAATACGATAGACAACCTTTCCCAACCATCCGCTGGGCCTTTAGGAACGAAACCACCCTGCTGGGAACATAGTCAGTCATACCACTCCACTCAATCCTCGGGACACCCGGTATGGCCAAGGTGACTGTCTTGGCATGACAGTCTAGAATAGTATGGCATAGAGATAACCAATCCATGCCCAGAATAATATCAAAATCTACCATGCTCAACAGCAACAAATCAACTCGGGTCTCCAGACCTCCAATAGTCACTAAGCACGACCGATATACATGGTCTTCCATAATAGTATCGCCCACCGGGGTGGATACCTGAATAGGCAAAGCAAGGCACCCCTGGGTCGTACACACATAGGAATAGGTAGAACCGAGATCAAATAAAACTGAGGCATCCTTGTGGCAGACTGAAATAATACCTGTGATAACAGCATCCGAAGCAATAGCATCTGACCGGCCCTGAAGAGCATAAAATAGAGCCTGACCACCACCTGATCGTCCTCCCCCTCTGGGGCGGCCCCTAGCTGCCTGACCCTCACCTCTAGCTGGCGGGGCAGGTGCTGAAGAAGATGGGCCTGAAGATGAGGGATGACCTCTCTGCTGAGACTGACTACCACGAAGCCGAGGATACTGCCTCCACAAGTGCCCAAACTCCCCGCACTCAAAACAGCTCCTGGGTGCTGGAGAATGGGACTGAAGGGAGCCCCGTGCACCAGAGTGACTGGCTGACGCACTCGGCCTGGAGGAACCCTGAACAGATAGAGCTCGTGACGAACCCTGAGCTGGAAGGGCGCTGAGGGATGGCTGGCTCTGCTGATAACCCTGATGACCTCGGCCGGAAGACGACCCACGATACTCAGAGCGAGCTGACTGAGGTGGCCTAAATGAATGACCTCTGCTCTGCTGAAACTGACCCCTAGACGGGGCACCACTGAAGCTACCAAAACCTCGAGGCCTCTTGGCCTCCCTCTCCTCTCTGTCCTGATGGCGAGCCAACTCAATATCACGAGCAATATCAACTGCATCCTCAAAGAAAATACCCAGAACTCTCTCTCGAGTCATCATAACACGAAGGTAATAGTTAAGTCTATCTACAAACCTCTTGATCCTCTCTCTATCGGTTGGAACTATCCAGGAGGCATGACAGGCTAATTCATAAAATCTTGCCTCGTACTGGGTCACAGTCATGTCTCCATGTCGAAGCCACTCGAACTGCCTACGCAGCTCCTCCCTCTGAGACTGTGGTACCCACTTCTCCAAAAAGATAGTGGAGAACTACTGCCATGACAAAGGCATTGCACCTGCCGGCCTACGCGGCTCATATGCCTCTCACCATGTGAAGGCAGCCCCAGTGAACTGAAATGCAGTAAATGCTGCTCCGCTGGACTCCAAAATCCCTATCGTCCGAAGCATATGCTAACACTTGTCAAGAAATCCCTGGACATCCTCACCCTGAGCACCACTGAAAAATGGAGGCTGAAGCCTACTGAACCTCTCGAGACGATGCTGCTCATCGTCCGGCATAGCTGGAACCATAAAATCCTGAACTGGTACAACTGGCTGAGCTAGAGCTGCTCCTGGTGTCTGTAAACCCTGCATCACCTGCTCGGGTATGCGATCAGCGGGGGTCTGACTGTTTCCCCCTTCCTGAGAAGTAGCCGCTGTAGTGGTGGCTAAAACTACCTGGGCTAAGCTAGTGCAAACTGATAGTATCTGAGCCAGGGTCTCCTGGAGACCCGGAATCACAATGGGTACTGCTGGTGCCTGAACAGGGGCTGCTGGAATGTCTGCAGCTGGGGTCTGAACCTGAGCCGGGGCAACTGGTGGAGCAACAGGTGCTGCCCTCGCGGCTCTGCCCCTACGACGACCACGACCACGTCCACGGCCTCTAGTGCCCTCAGTAGGTGGCACCGGTGGTCGTCCCTCTCGTCCTGTAGCGCGAGTTCTCGCCATGTGCGAGAGAATAGAAAACAGAAGTTTAGTTCTCGGATCAACAAAGTCGCACGACATAAATTTCAAGAATGTGAAGTTTTCCTAAAGGTTTGCAACCTCTCAAGGATAAATACAGACGTCTCCGTACCGATCCGCGAGACTCTACTAAACCTGCTCATGACTCGTGAGACCTAGTAACCTAGGCTCTGATACCAACTTGTCATGACCCCAAACCCACCTGGTCGTGATGGCGCCTCTCGTGAAGACGAGGCCAGCCAACAGAACATTTAACTCCTCAAATATCTGACAGTTATTAATCATAAATAAGCTTAAAGCAGAAATATCGTAACCAGCAATACGGACATAACCGCGATAACAAGAAATCCAACCCAAATCCAGCCCGCAATCGAGGTGTCACAAGTCATGAGCTACTACAAAGTTTAATAACTACTACAAGACCGTATCTAAGAACATAGTCCGAAGATAGATGAAGTACAAAAGATAAGGAAGAAACGGGGGCTGTGGACGCTGACAACTACCTCGTCTCTCTGGGTCCGCCTGGTCTGGATGAAAATCAGCGCTCAAAAACGAACTCTGTTATACCTGTATCAGCACACACGGGGCAGGGAGTAATATGAGTACTCCGACCCAGTGAGTAATAAAAATAAATAATGTCTGAGAACATAAAATCCCACAAAGGCACAATTAATGCTATCTCAAGCAGTAAAATCATGAATTTCCGCAGAAGCGGAAATACCAGATGACAGCAAAAAAATCTGACCTGTAACATACCTCAAAACTCTCGTTTAACCACCCGAATTCACCCCGAGGCCCCCGGGACCTTAACCAAAAGCACATATATGATCTATTACCCTATTCAAACTTGATCGAACCATCAAAACATTACCGTTAGCACCAAAATCATCAAATTTCACCAAATTAAAGCCTAAGTTTATCAAATTCTTCCGAAACCCACATTCGAACAAAAACCCGACCTAAACACCTCCGATTCGACTGAAATTTTGCACACACATCACAAATCACCTAACGGAGCTACTGCAACTCTTGAAATTCCATTCCAACCCTCGGATCAAAATCTCACCTATCAATCGGATAATGCCGAAATGTTAACTTTGCCAATTCAATCCTAACTCTACACCGAACCTCCAAAATTACTTCCGATTGCGCTCCTAAGCCTTAAATTATCCCCTGAAGCTAACTGAATTGTCGGAAAACGCATTCAAGCCCTCTAACTCACAAGTCAACTTTCGGTTGACTTTTTCCCAGATAAGTTTTCCATTAAGAGACTAAGTGTCTCATTTCCATCTAAAACCAATCTAATTCTACTTGATCACCTCAAATACCGCTAATGAAGCATAGAGAAACACAATATAGGGGAAACGGGGCGGTAACTCACGTGACGACGGATCGGGTCGTCACAAAGAGTATTGAAGAGCAAAGCAGAGAGAGGGAGGGAATTCTTATTGATATGAGATGAATTACAATGGAATAGGACCCTTTATTTATAGGGAGAGAGTGACTTAGCCACCAAGTAATAAACCCTAGAATCTCTCTAAATTTAGACATTCACCTTAAATAGAATCCTATTTATAACAAAAAGCAAAATATATAAGAAAATGGACGAATTAAACCTAAAACAGCCAAACCAAAACCTAAATTTTTCATCTTCTTTAGCCGCCACTCTCTCTCCCCGTTCTCTTATTTCGTTGATCCATATTATTGTGAGAAAGACAAAGAGGAGTAAGAATGTATCTCCATTGCTTCTCATTTACTTGGTTTGTCTCTTCCTAAGTAAGCTCATGTCTCTATATTAGGGCTGCTTATCGGGCGGATTGGGCGGATTTTTACACTTAACGGTTATCGGCTTTTAAATGTATTAATCTGTTAGTCACCCGATAAGATATCGGGCGGATTGATATGGGTTTAGCTATTATTGGACGGTTTATCAGCTTAACATACATATTCACTAAATATCTCTCATTCTCCTCGTCTTAGAAATAATGAATTGCCATTAAAAAATAACATTCAGAGGCAATATGATGCATTCAATTTGCTTTGCCAGAGTCACTCAAGTTCAGCTTAGCCAAATTTTGCTATAAGCCCCACTACTTACTGCATATCGAACTTTAGTTGATATGCAGTAAGTATTAATGGTTGATCCTGTTAAATAACTGCACGAATGAATAAACAAGTCCACAACAATACAAAGTATTAATAGTAAACAGTGTTGGATAAAACTGAGAAATCACTACTAGTGTCATTAAATTCATTTTGGATGTAATGTATCTAGTAGCAAACTCACTCCATTATCACCAAAAGACACAAGCAAAACCTTGCCAGAATGCATATGCCAAATATTTTTAAATTCAATCAGGCCCCAAAAAATATCCTTTATAAAGTCATAATCATCAAAATTTTATGATAAAAAGAATAACATAATCAAGATCTAGTTTATGTACAGAGGCAGTGGAACTGCTTGAAATTT
>MU780686.1:3149-31676 GCA_026770625.1 Nicotiana glauca
AAGAATTTATCCTACAAAAGGTTCTATCAAAACTCTAGATAACAAATTAGCTATTCATAATAGTATGTAAAACTACAATACTAAAAGTCATAACCAACAATGAAAAATAGGAAGAGGTAGAAAAAACTCGTAGAAGAATTCTTTATCCACCTTACTCCCAATGTGTTCTTGCCTCCAAGGGTGTTGTCTAACCCTAAAGTAGTGTCTTTTGCCTCCTTAAGTCTAATTTTTGTCCAAAATATGTCCCCTTCCTGTTCTTGGCCGGCCTCCTTTGTTTTATATAGCGTTTAGGGCTTAAAATCCCATGTTTTGCACATAAGTCCCTAAAATTTTCGCCTCCTGCCGCGGTTTTGCCGCGGTCGCGGTCATGGCCTCTGATTCTTCAGTTGTCTGCGTCTGCACTCTGCCGCGGTTCTGCCGCGGTCATGGTGAAACTGCGGTTTTTCACCCTGTTTCGTTTGGAATTTGGAAAAACGCAAAACATGAAAGTTGTAGCCCTTTGAGTTTTCGTTCCAACCATATATTATGGAGCCAAAATGAAATTATGAGTAAAACGTTATTTGCATTTTACTAGACAATGCGCAATATGCCTCATCGAGTCTTCGTTTATTCTCAACTATCAAATTTGACCCTCGAACACGATCCCGGCTTAATTCCTTGAGCTTTTACTCAGACTTCAAAGCTTCAAATCACTTAAATTCATTCCATAACATCTATATAGCTCGGAATCACACCTACAAGGTATAAAACACACAATTAGTGCAAAACACTAGCGATTAAAGCGCAAACTCAACTGAAGTGCAGTAAATTAGAGTGTAATAATCGACTAAAACACGTAATTATAGCCTATCATCATTTTCACATCAGATTAAGAAATTCACATTTGGTATTAATTAGCAATGGAATTGACCATATTAACCTTTATTATCTCACTTAAACACTTCTAACACATATTCCAACGAGGGAATACGAGGGAATAATATTGGGATACGTGACTCTGAAACCATCTTTTTGGTTCATTCAATTCCCTTTTTGCTATGTAAATTTTTTAGTTTAAAATAAGGTTCTCTCAGTTCTTTCATTCAATGCTAGATATACTAGCTTCAATCTTTATAGTTGATAGTTCATCATCCATCTTTTAAAAAGAATTTAAAACTAAGTTTACAACAATTAGTCTTTTTTTTTATTCATCGTGCTATCCCGAATTGATTGACCCATCTAATTCATATTCGTGCTAGGTCCATCAGACGGGAAGACGCCTGTAAACGGAGGTTTCTTTATTTTTACTAATCGAACTCGAAATCTCTAAATAAGGGTGGAGGAACATACCCCTTAGTGGTAAATAAATTCATTTGTTCTTGAATTTTTTGACTTAGATTATAAAATAATTGCACCTATTTATACTCAATAATATTGTAAATGAAAGGACCTTTCTCTTTGAATAAGACTTCAAATCAAATGATAATAGTGCACGAAATTATTTAGTTATTATCACTTATTAATAGTGGCGGAGCCAGGATTTTCATTCAGGGGAGTCAAAATACAAAAAACAAACTCACCAAGAAGTCAAGGAGTGTCATTATATAGTATATATACATATTTTTTAAAAAATTACCGAGCTAAACAGTGTAATTTTCCGACGAAGGGGTGTCAACCGACACCCCTTGGATGCATGTTGCTCCGCCACTGCTTACCAAGATTAACCTAAATTGCCGTCTACTAAATAGCTTAAACTAAAAATAGCTGGTGAATATATGATATATATGTATATAGTGGCGGAGCCACATGCACCCAAGGGGTGTCAACCGACACCCCTTCGTCGAAAAATTACACTGTTTAGTTAGGTAATTTTAAAAAAAATATGTATATATACTATATAATGACACCCCTTGACTTATTGATGAGTTTGTTTTTTTTATATTTTGACTCCCCTTAATAAAAATTCTGGCTCCGCCACTGTATGTATAATCTATGTTTAAGATGTATATAAGCGTGTATAATTAGTATATAATCTATATTACTGACTATTAAAGTAAATAATTAATCTGGTTGACTATTTATATAAAAATTACCTTTAACTACTCCTTTGGGATCGGTCGGAGGTCGAAAGAGCCTTGGATCAACTTGAATTGGCCAAGATTAAAGAACAAAAAGCTTGGCCGAACAGATTCTGGAGACTTAGATCCAATAAAGTTGAAACACCTTTTGATCTAAAACAAATGGTGCTTGATGAAAGGGGAAGGAAAAAAAAAAAAAGTATGAGAAATCAATGGAAAAAATGATAAAAATTGTACGGAGCACCTTATTTGGTCGCCCCCATTTAACTTATACCCTTTTTTTAAAAAAGTTTTAATTTGTACCCACTTTTTGAACAACTTTAGCCCCCTTTCTGCTCCTTCGTTTTCTTCTTCTTCTTCTTCTTCTTCTTCTTCTTCTTCTTCTTCTTCTTCTTCTTCTTCTTCTTCTTCTTCTTCTTCTTCTTCTTCTTTCTTCTGCTGCTGTTGATGCTGCTATGAAGCTTCAGTTCATGGGTTGATTACCATAAGTATATTTATCAGATTATTTAAATATAAATTATAAATAATTATGTAAGTTAGTAGACAATAATTTGTAAATTTCACGTACGGAAAGTTTAAGGTCACACTTAGTGATACTTTTCATGATAATTTTGTTCGTTTCACCTTTATTTATTTCCAAAATTTTATGATTTAGATACTGTTGGCAATCTGATTATTTTATAGTAGTCTGATTATAATAAAACGAATGAATTCAGGATAAAAAAACTTCAGCTAAGTTTTTACAATTGAACTAAATAACTTCAGCATCTTCTGTCGAAGTTTTTGAACAAGCTTTTATGACAAAACTAATGAATCCATGACAAAAAAACTTCACCTTATTTAGTGCTGAAGTTTTTACAAATGAACTAAATAATTTCAGCATCTTCTGCTGAAGTTTTTGAAAAAGCTTATCCAGGACAAAATACTTCAGCTTATTTAGTGCTGAAGTTTTTATAAATGAACTAAATAACTTAAGTATCTTCTGCTGAAGTTTTTGAAAAAACTTAATGACAAAACTAATGAATCCAGGACAAATTAAACTTCAGCTTATTTAGTGCAATTACAAACAAAAACTTCAGCAAATAGAGAATAAAACTTCAGCTACTATGCTTAAGTTCAACAATTACAAACAAAAACTTCAGCAAATAGAGAACAAAACTTCAGCTACTATGCATAAATCAGCAATTACAAACAAAAACTTCAGCACACTTGGTTCAACACACTTTCTACTTCAAGCCCATCTACTAGAATGCTGAAGTTTTGCGTGATTGCCTTTGCTACTTCAGTCCTGTATGCTGAAATTACGCGAAAAAGTGGGTACGCTTGCAATTTTTTTTGCAAAGTGGGCACAAGTTAAAACGTAACCCAAAAAGCGGGTATAGATGCAAATCCCCGAAAATATATACCTTAATTTTCTCCATGTATTTCGGGTTAGTAAAAGTTTATGATATATATCCTTTCATTTTGACCAAAAGTTTAGACAATTTATGATTTCTAACCGTGAATACTTAAAGAATTCATCCCCCCTCCCCGGTAAAATTCTCTAGCTTGTGAGATGCGTATTTTTGTGTTGAAATTCATTTCAAAACACGAAATAAGTATTGAGAACTTTGAGTTAAGAGTGCCGAACTAAAATAATAATGATATCGACAACAAACTAATAATTTATTGAGTATGATAAGAAAGTTGCATATTAGTAGTTAAAAAGAATAAAAGTTACATATAAGGTGTATGAATATTTTTAATAGTACGAGATCTTTTGGTAAAAATTGTAAGAGTTTGGCCAAAACGAATAATAGTATATCAAGTCAAGTGTATCTTTGGAGTGATTAAGCCTAACGATTGTTATCAGAACTTATGGCTCGGCGGAATGAGTATGGAGATGGTCGAGTGGCGATGTACCACCTGTACTGTGCTAAACGTAGCTTATAACATACATTTCAACGGGCATTTATACTTAGTCATGTGGGTGACACACAATAAATCTCAGGAATTAACCTGTGGATCTTCGTAACGAGAACTTAGTTCGAGGGGCTTGTTAATAGACTACGTGAAACTTAGTTTGATGGGCAGTTTGTTGGGTGTGCATGGTATTTTGGTGAAAACCAACATAACTATATAGTAGTTTCAAACAAGTTGGGATCGACTATGTGAGTCCTTTGGTTATATTTTTCCATTTAAATTTATCTCCGGTGCCTTAGAATAAAACATAGGGCTAAAATCATAGAGATTCCATAATTACGAACCGAAAATTACAATAACCTAGGACACGTAAGTGATATATTAAAAATTTGTCCTGAAACCTTATAAGTGTTAGATCCAAGTTTCAAAAGTAAAAAATAACACATCTTTATTTGTAGGTCCATTCCAGAAGCAAAGGAGAATGAGAGCACAACTATCAACGATATACGAAGGAAGACGAGAAAGGAAGGAGTAAAAGAAAAGAAGGAAAAGATATGCGAAGATCTGACAACTCATGTGAAGGAAAGATAAGAAAGGAAGGTCCAAGATTAGAGGAGTTCGAGACTGCTTAAATTCCGCCCATCAAAATCACTGAAGCATTGAAGAGGATTAATCAAGGGTCGTCTGCTTAAGAGGATTCACTCGCAGATGGAAAGTCCGCCAATCAAGACCCAAAACTAGGATGCTCCACACTTATTCTTGGAATAAATCAACTCTGATTCACTCAAGGATCAATTTCCTTGATACTGCAAATCTCTCAAGATTTGCCACAATCAAATCAAAGCAGATTTCAAAGTGTATATATTGCTAACAGCAAAGAAGAGCCACATACTTTGATCGAACTAACTTCGTGCTCTTTGTTCTACTCTAAATAAGAATTGTAATCTAAGCGTAGTTTTCTGTGTAACTAGTAGAGAGAAAAACATTAGTGAGACATTGTATCAAAGTTACAACGAGTGTACTAAACGGCAGTTGGTATTTGCAATAACATCAACATACTTGTACAAGTTTTTCAAAGAGCTTTGAAGAGAGAAAAACCCTTACAACCCAATGGGACTGGAGTAAGATTACATTAAATCTGAATTAGTACAAAAAAAATCATGATTTCATTTAATTTTTGCACTTCACATTTTGTCTTTAACTTTTACTTTTGTTTTCAGTCGACTAAATGATAAACTAGTCAACTACCTAGCTATAAAAAATCGACAGTTTACTCTCCTCTTGTACTTTGAATAAGCTCGCCCAAAAAGAATAGAAGTATAAAATTGGCATAACAACTTTGTTTTCTGCATGCAAAAACTGCATAAATCTCCACGTCATAAAATGTTGTTGTGATCTATATTTGGCAAAACAAACAAGTTATTATCGTCAGCAATGATGTAGACACCAAAATACGCAGCTATTGACACATGCAGATGTCCAAAAGTATGTGAGAATAATTGGAGTTGAATTATAGTTGGGAGTTGGGACCTTCCCTAGAGATGTGAGCAAGATTTTGCGTAAACTGCATTGTCAATTTATTATTCCCTCCATTTCAGTTTATGTGTATTTTTTCTTTCTTCGAGATTCATTTTACGTAAATTTTTGACTATTATTTTGAAATATATTTTTTTTGTTATATTGATATGAGAAGAATTGCAACCTTTAGTACTTTTTATATAGTTTTTCAATATATAAATTTTAACTTTAAATATTGAGTAAATCTAATAGAGAACAATTTAGCTTCAAAGATTAGTCAAATTAATTCTTAAAAAATGAAAAAAGTTCATATAAACTTAAATGGAGGGAGTTTTACAATAAGATTGTATAAGTTCGAGTGAGTTTGAGTTTTATCGTTTTACCTTTTGCTCTAAATTAATTCCTAAACAGCAGAGGCGATTCAATGTTGTTTGTGGCCTAAAGCGAATTTTTATTAAGAGGCTTTAAGAAGCCTAAAGCAATATTTATATTTATTTATTTGTAATTTTTTTTAAAAACATTTTGACATACAAAATTCTTCTTTTTCTTTGATTTCAGTACCATATAACTCAATAAGATCGGAGACTTTTTCATTTTAAAAACACTTTCCTATACCTTTTTATTAAACTTTAACTATTGTTTGAAAGAAATTTATTAGCAATACCTTTTTGAGGTTGTATTAAAAAGTAAGTCATATTTTGTTGTTGGCATGTTTAAATTCTAATTAAAAAAAGAAGAAGTTAGAATGACTAAGAGGCTGTTTGGCTAAGCTTATAAGTTGGTCAAATTGGCTTATAAGTACTTTTTGGCTTATCTACGTGTTTGGTAAAATTAAAAGTACTTATAAGTTAAGTGCTTATAAGTAAAAAATAAGTCAAAACCATAAGTCGATCTCCTCCAACTTATCAAATTTCAGCTTATAAGCACTTTAGGTTTGACAAAAATATTTACTATTATATCCTTAAAATAATTTTTTTAAAAATAAAACTCTTCGTACACCTAATTATTCAGTTACTTATTATTAATTTCAGCACTTTTATCCAAACACGTAACTGCTTATTTTTTAAATCAGCTTCAGCACTTTAAAGTGATTTTCAGCACCTAATACTTATTAGCTACTATAAATCAACTAAGCCAAACGGGCTCTAAAGAATCCAAAATCAACTTAAACCTGATTCTAAAGGTCGATAACTTGATGGTTGATTTCAAAATAGACTAATCCATGAGAGAGTTTCATTTCTTCAATTTGCTAATTTAAATGCTTGAAAACATGTGAAAGATTATGAAAATAAAGGTGCAATTCTAATTATATAAGATATTTTTTTGTTGACAGAATATGCATATGCATAGGAAGAAAAAAACAGAATATGTACAAATATGAATTTCGAGGACATAGACTAGAAAAAATATATGGCTGTCGCGACCTAGATTTTCTACCCTCGGGAGTCGTGATGACGCCTACTAGTGAAAGCTAGGCAAGCCAATCATTCCAAATATTTTACCTTTTCCATTTTTAATCCTTTAACAGTTGTGAATTAACATTATATAAACATCGAAAATAATAAAGCGGAAGAATAAAATGTAACAATTTAATAATAATACCGATACCAATCCATAAACATAAGCTATCCAGAATCGGTGTCATAATTTCACAGACTGTCAAGGAATACTACAAATAGGGGTCCGAAAGACAAATACAGAGTTGTTTCTGAAATACATAAAAGAAACAGTATGGAAAGATAGAAGGAGACGCCAAGTCCTGCGGACGCCTGCAGGACTACCTCGGGTCGCCTGATGAACTGAAGGCAGCAACCTCGCTGTGGTCCAAAAGCTGCAGCACCGAGAATTGCACACAATGCAGAGTGTAGTATCAGCACAACCGACTCCATGTGCGGGTAAGTGCCTAGCCTAACCTTGGAAAAGTAGTGACGAGGCTAGGACTAAACTACCATAACATGTGCAGTTAAATCATATACAACGAACAATAAAGGCAAAAATTTACAGTTAAAGATAGGAGGGGAAACATGCTGCGGGGAATATCAGGTAACAACCGAAAACCACTGGAAGAATGTAAAGAAATCCATAATTCAATTATCACCAAGAATCAAGAACTCAATAACACATGCACGACATCACCCTTCGTGCTTTTACTCTCATCCTCACTATAAAAATTAATAGAATCGACACGGCATCACTATTCATGCTTTTACCTCACATAATCACGGCATGGAATTATCCTTCGTGCATTATCACTCATATCATGGCACGACATCACTTCATGCATTAACACTCTGAAAATCGTGCACGGCATCACCCTTCGTGATTTACACTCTTTCTCACCCAAGCATCAATCATAAAGCAATTTGGGAAAGGGAATCAATAATATCATAATAAAATTCCAGCAACAGGACAATAGCTCAACAACAATATTCCGGCAAGGGAAACAATATCGTGAATAATAACATCCCGGCAAGGGAGATAATATCAAAAGCAATAACATCCCGATAAGAGAGACAATATCATAAACCTATTCTCTTTTCCACATTTACTTCACAAATCAATTCTCAAATTGAGCTAACGCTCTACAATGTTCAATTACCAATAATACTTCCACAAGCCTTGTTCAACAATAGGAATCATCATATAAAGCAAGAACAATACGAAACGGAGTCACATTAATCAAAGGATAAGACTCATGGACATGCTTTACACCGACGTATAGATACTCGTCACCATACCTACACATCGTGCTCAATAATTAACACATAGCAAATAAGACGCAACTCCTAATCCCTCAAGCTAAGGTTAAACCAAACACTTACCTCAATGCCACAAGCACAATTCAAGCCTCAACTACAGCTTTACCTCTTGATTCCACCACCAATTCACTTGTATCTAACCACAATTTACTTAACGATATCAATAAATGCTAAATGAATCAATTATGCATGGAAATAGGTTTTCCCAAAAATTCAAAAATTGACCCCGGACCCACATGGTCAAAACATGAGGTTCGAACCAAAACCATGTAACCCATTCACCCACGAACTCAAATATATATATATTTTTTAAAATCGGACCTCAAATCGAGGTCCAATTTTCAAAATTTGAAAATCCTAAGTTCTACCCAAGATACCCAATTTCCCATGAAAATCCTTGATTTTGAATTGAAATCATGTGAAAAGATGTTATAGATTGAAGAATATGAGTTAGAAATGGCTTACAATCGATTTGGAGAAGAACTTTTCTTTAGAAAATTTCCCAAGAGAGCTTAGGTTTTGAGGGAGTTTGAAAAATGAAGAAAAATGCGTCTAAGTCCCAATTAACTGGTCGTAGATGTCACAATTGCAACCATTGCAAACCCCTTCAGGACCCGTTGTCTTCGCAAATACGAAGAATTTGTCGCATTTTCGACCATGGGAAAATCCTGTCACCTTCGCATTTGCAAGAAAGGGTCGCATTTGCGACCAAGGCCTGCCCAGTCTAGGTTCGCATTTGCGACACCTGGGTCGCAATTCCCATGCCTGAGGACTTCGCAATTGCGAAGCCTAATCTCACAATTGCGAGCTCAGAGGCCTGGGAAAAAATATCAGATACCAGCAACTTTTTCCTAAGTCCAATATCACTCCGTGGCCTTTCCAAAAACTCACCCGAGCCCTCGGGGCTCCAGACCAAACATGCACACAACTCCAAAAACATCATACAGACTTGCTCGTGCAATCAAATCATAAAAATAACATCAACAACTATGAATTGAACCTCAAATTCATGAATCACTCAAGAACATTGAAATTACTATTTTCTCACATAAATGTCCGATTTATACCAAACGAACTCCGATCCTTATCAAATTTTACAGATTCAACTTAATTATTATTTCAAACTTGTAACGGACTCCAGAACCAAGATACGGGCCTGATAACATCAACAATTACATCAATTTACTTCTAAAAGTCTTTATAATTTCCAGAAAATACTTTTCTTTAAAATTTATTTCTCGGGCTTGGGACCATGGAATTCGATTCCGGGCATATGCCAAAGTCCCAAATTTTACTAGGGACCCTACGAGACCGTCGGATTACAGGTCCAGGTCTATTTACCAAGAATATTGATCAAAGTCAACTTTATTCAATTTTAAAAGCCAATTTCTATATTTTACTTAGTTTTCACAAAAGAGCTTTCCAGAAACGCGCCCGGACTGCGCACAAAAATCAAGGTGAGAGAAAAAGAGGTTTTAAGGCCTCAGAATAAAGAGTTACTTTTGAAATGAGTGATGAAATTTTGGGTCATCCTATTTTCCACCTCTAAAACAACCGTTCATCCTCGAACGAACATAGAAAGGAAGTAACTGAGTCGTAGAAAAGATGGGGATATCGGCTCCGCATATCAGACTCGGACTCCCAGGTCACTGCCTCGACAGGCTGACCTCTCCACTGAACACGAAAAGAGGGGAAACTCTTCGATCTCAACTGACAAACCTGCCGGTCTAGCATAACTACTGGCTCCTCCTCATAGGACAAGTCATTGTCCAACTGGACAGTGCTGAAGTCTAACACGTGGGATGGATCGCCGTGATACTTCCGAAGTATAGACACATGAAACACTGGATGCACAACTGATAAACTTGGTAGCAACGCAAGTCTGTAAGCCACCTCTCCCACTAGATCAAGAATCTTTAACGGGCCAATGAATCTAGGGCTAAGCTTTCCCATCTTCCCGAATCTCATCACGCCATTCATAGGCGACACCCGAAGCAACACCCGCTCGCTGAACATGAATGCCACATCACAAACCTAACGGTCGGCATAACTGTTTTGCCTGGACTGAGCTGTACGAAGCCTATCCTGAATGATCCTGACCTTGCCCAAGGCATCCTGTACTAGATCCGTACCCAATAACTGAGCTTCTCTGGCCCAAACCATCCAACCGACGACCGATACCGCCTACCATATAAAGCCTTATAAAGAGCCATTTGGATGCTCGACTAGTAGCTTTTATTGTAGGAAAACTATACTAAAGGGAAGAACTGATCCCACGAGCCTTCAAAGTCAATGACACAACCTCGGAGCATATCCTCCAAAATTGGAATAGTACGCTCAGACTGCCCGTCCGTCTGAGGATGAAATGTTGTGCTTAACTCGACCCGTGTGCCCAACTCACGCTGAAATTCCCTCCAAAAATGTAAGGTAAACTGCATACCTCGGTCCTAAATGATAGACACGGACACACCATGAAGATAAAAAATCTCCCGGATATAGATCTACGCTAACCTCTCGGAAGAATAGGAATCTGCCACATGAATAAAATGTGCTGACTTGGTCAGCCTATCGACAATAACCCACATTACATCGAACTTCCTCTGAGTCTGTGGGAGTCCAGCAACGAAGTCCATAGTGATATGCTCCCACTTCCACTCAGGAATCTCAATCTTTTGGAACAAACCAACAGGTCTCTGATGCTCGTACTTTACCCGCTGACAATTCAAACACCGAGCCATATGTGCAACAATATGCTTCTTCATCCTCCTCCACCAATAATGCTGCCGCAAGTCCTGATACATCTTAGCAGCGCCTGGATGAATAGAGTACCGGGAACTATGGGCCTCCTCTAGAATCAACTCTCGAAGTCCACTCACATTAGGCACACAAATACGACCCTGCATCCTCAAAACTCCATCATCTCCAACTGTAACCTGCTTGGCACCCCCGTGCTGCACTATTCCCCTAAGGATAAGCAAATGAGGATCATCATACTGCCGATCTCGGATACGCTCCGATAATGAAGAACGAGCAACTGTGCAAGCTAATATACAGCTGGGCTCAGAAACATTTAGCCTCACAAACTGATTGGCCAAAGCCTGAACATCCAAAGCAAGCGGTCTCTCACTGACCGAAATATACGCAAGACTATCCATATTAGCTGACTTCCTACTCAAAGCATCGACTACCATATTGGCCTTTCCCGGATGATATAAGATGGTGATATCATAGTCTTTCGATAGCTCAAACCACCTTCTCTGCCTTTTAGCTCTTTCTGCTTGAACAAATACTGTAGACTCTTGTGATCCGTGAACACCTCACATGACATGCCATACAAATAGTGCCTCCAAATTTTCAGCGCGTGAACAATGGCTGCTAACTCCAAATCATGAATTGGATAATTATTCTCATGTTCAACTGTCACGAATCATAAGCAATGACCTCACCATCCTGTATCAACACCACACCAAGTCTAATACGAGATGCGTTATAATAAACTGTATATGGCCCTGAACTGGTAGGCAAAACCGACACCAGCGCCGTAGTCAAAGCTGTCTTGAGCTTCTGAAATCTCGCCTCACACTCGTCCGACCACCTGAGCTGGACACCCTTCTGGGTCAACCTGGTCATCAGGGCTACAATAGATGAAAACCCCTCCACAAACTGACGATAATAACCTGCCAATCCCAAGAAACTCCAAATCTCTGTAGCTGATGCGGGTCTAGGCCAGTCCTTGACTGCCTCTATCTTCTTCGTATCCACCTAAATATTCTCTACTGA
The DNA here is from genome assembly GCA_026770625.1 of Nicotiana glauca. Classification (NCBI taxonomy): domain Eukaryota; kingdom Viridiplantae; phylum Streptophyta; class Magnoliopsida; order Solanales; family Solanaceae; genus Nicotiana; species Nicotiana glauca. The sequence continues at coordinate 15,166 of MU780686.1, forward strand.
TATAATGTGACCCAAGAATGCAACTGAACTCAACCAGAACTCACATTCAAAAACTTGGCACACAACCGGCTATCTCTGAAAGTCTGAAGAACAACTCTCAGATGCTGCTCATGCTCCTCCCGGCTGCGGGAATAGATCAAAATATCATCAATGAAGACTATCAAGAATAAATCCAAGTAAGGCTTGAACACTTGGTTCAACAAGTCCATAAAAGCTGCTGGGGCATTTGTCAACCCAAATGACATCACCAAGAACTCATAATGCCCGTACCGAGTACGAAAAGCCATCTTAGGGATATCGGATGCCATAATCTCAAATCAATCTTCGAAAACACTTTGACACCCTGAAGATGATCAATCAAATGATCAATTCTCGGCAATGGATACTTGTTCTTGATTGTAACCTTGTTCAACTGCCGGTAATCTATACACATCCTCATCGATCTGTCATTCTTCTTAACAAACAACAATGGTGCACCCTAAGGCGAGACACTAGGACTAATAAACCTTTTATCAAGCAAGTCTTGCAACTAATCCTTCAATTCTTTTAACTCAGGCAAGGCCTTACGATACGACAGGATAAAAATGGGTTGGGTGCTCGAAGCCAAATAAATGAAAGATTCAATATCCTTGTCGGGTGGCATACCTAGCAGGTCTGAAGGAAATATCTCAGGAAACTCACGAACAACAGGCTCATAATCCATAGAAGGAATCTCGGTACTAGAATCATGAACATATGCCAAATAGGCCAAACACCACTTCTCGACCATACGCCGAACCTTCATATATGAGATAACCCTACGGGCAAAATGACCAGGAGTCCCTCTCCACTCTAAACGAGGTAAACCTGGCAAGGCTAAGGTCACAGTCTTGGCATGACATTCCAAGATAGCTTGGTAAGGTGATAACCAGTCCATCCCCAATATGATATCAGAATCAACCATGTCCAAAAGTAACAAATCTACACGAGTCTCAAGAGCCCCAATCATAACTATACATGAACGATGACACGATCTACCATAATAAATCACCCACCAGTGTAGACACATAAATAGAAGCACTCAAAGAATCACTAAGCATGACCAGATACGGTGCAAAATAAGATCACACATAGGAGTATGTAGATCCTGGATCAAATAGAACTGAAATATCTCTGCTATAGACTAGAGCAATACCTGTGATAGTTGTATCGGAAGCCTCAGCCTCAGGCCTGGATAGAAGAGCATAACATCAGGGTTGGGCCCTACCACTCTGAACTACATCTCTAGGATGACCTCCTACTGGCTGGCCTCCACCTCTAGTGGCCTACCTCCACCTCTAATACCTCTACCTCCACCTCTAGAACCTCTACCTCTACCTCTACCCGTTTGAGCGGGCGGTGGAACACTCAGTGCCTGAACCATGGCACAGGAACCCTAATGCTGAGAGCTGCTCGGTGCCCGAGGGCGAAATCTAAAAATATGCCCCGTATCGCCACAAGTATAACAAGCCCTCGACTGCTGAGACTACTGACCCTGACGGCCTAAATAACCACTCTGAAAACTCTGAAGCGGTAGTGCACTGATACGAGCTATTGGTGCCCTATAGGGTAACTGATCTAAATACTGCATATGAGAACCACAACAACCTGGAGAACTGTGAGAAGCTTGAAGTGCTGAATAAAATGGCTTAAAAGAATGGCCCCTACCAAAAGAATCCCTACCTCCAGATGAGGCACCACTGAACTGGCCCGAATGACGAGGCCTCTTGTCAGACCCCTGACCACTCCCCTGCGATAGAATCATCTCAACTCTCTTGGCCACATTGGTTGCATCCTGAAAAGAAATTTTGCTCCCCGCTTCCTTAGCCATCTGCAATCGAATAGTCTGAACGAGTCCCTTAATGAACCTCCCCACTTTATCTATCTCTCTTTCTCTCTCTCTCTCAATGGGAAGTATAAGAAGATCATGTTGGGCCAAGTCGATAAATCTAGTCTCGCACTGAGTGATAGTCATAGAACCCTACTGGAGACGTTCAAACTTCCTCTGATAGTTCTCCCTTTGAGTGATAGGAAGAAACTTCTCTAGAAATAGCAGAGAGAACTGATCCCAAGTCAAAGCTAGTGACCCAGCTGGTCTAGCCAAACAATAATCTCTCTACCAAGTCTTGGTGGATCTAGACAAATGAAAAGCAACAAAGTCGACCCCATTGCTCTTTACTATCCCCATGTTCCGAAGAACCTCATGACATTTTTCTAAATAATCCGAGAGATTCTCCGAAGATGTATCACCAAAAGTAGTAGTAAAGAGCTTGGTGAACCCGTCCAATCTCCACAAGGCATCAGTAGACATAGCTGGCCTCTCACTAGTCTGTGCCACAATACCAGGCTGAACTACCCCAACAAGTTGAGCTGCTAGAGTCTGAAACTGGGGAGCCATCTGCTCCGCAGTGCGAGTAGCAGGAGCCTGGGCTCCTCCTCCGGCCTGAGAGATGGCTGGTGCCATAGGAAGTAAGCCTGCCTGGGCGACACTCTCCATACGACCCACTAAATGGACTAGAGCATCCTGAAGTACTTGGGTGGCGATGAACCCCTCTAGGACCTGAGCTGGTCTAGCTGGAACTGTCTCGGCTAGAACCTCATCATCACACTCATCCTGAGGCTTCGTCGATGGTGCTGCTGCTTGAGCTCTGGGCTGAGCCCTAGCTCTGCCTCGGACCCTAACACGACCTCAACCTCTACCCCTCGCAGGATCTGCTGCTTGGGGCTCGGGCTGCTGGCCAGCTAATAAAGTGGTACGTGTTCTCACCATCTGCAAAAGAACAGAGTAAAAGTTCAATTAGCATTGAGAAATCAAATCGCACAACAGGAAGGAATAGATGTGAAATTTTTTCTAACTCTATAGTCTCTGGGGATAAATACAGACATCTCCGTACCGATCCCTCAGACTCTACTAAGATTGTTCGTGAATTATGAGACCTAACCAACCTAGAACACTGATACCAACTTGTCACGACTCAGATTTCCCACTCTCAGGAGTCGTGATGGCCCCTACTAGTGAAAGCTAGGCAAGCTATACATTCCAAATATTTTACCTTTTCCATTTTTAATCCTTTAACAGTTGTGAATTAACATTATAGTAATATCAAAAATAATAAGGCGGAAGAATGAAATGTAACAATTTAATAATAATAATGATACCAATCCATAAATATAAGCTACCCAGAACTGGTGTCACAATTTCACAGATTGTCTAGGAATACTACAAATAGGGGTCCGAAAGACAAATACAGAGTTATTTCTGAAATACATAAAAGAAATAGTATGGAATGATAGAAAGAGATGCCAAGGCCTGTGGACACCTGCAGGACTACCTCAAGTCGCCTGATGGATGTCACACCTCCTTTTTACCACCCCCGGAAGGGCATAAGGAAGTTTTTTCCAATTTAAGTGACAATCGAAATGGGATTATTTTATTTAAGATCAGAGTTTCCACTTGGGATAATTTATGGTGTCCCAAGTCATCGTTTTAAATCCTGAGTCAAGGAAAGATTGACTCTGTTTTACAGTCCACGAACACAGAAATTCAAGTAAGGAATTTTGTTAACCCGAGAGAAGGTGTTAGGCATTCCCGGGTTTCGTGATTTTAGCATGGTCGCTCAACTATTATTATTGACCTATTTATTTGATTTTAAAACATCTTTGAAACCTATGTACATTTTATTTCTTTTAAAACCACTTTTAATAATCCAATTACTACACAACTAATTATTTGATTACACATTATGAATCATATCACGGGAGCCGTACCCACGATCCACAACGTGTTTATTTTATTAACAAGATTAAATTGTAGCTGGATCACATAAATGTACCCCCGAATTTTATAAATTAAGCGTCAAGACCACGTTACGGGAACCATACCCGTAGCCATGATAATCAATTACTTAACGCACCTATAGCAACTACGAAAGTTTGAAGCATTTTCTAAACTAACTTTGTGAGGGCCATATGTAATGAATTTCATCTGTGTATGGAGCACCTCAAATTATTTTAAAGAAAAAGGTTTGTATATATTTTTTGAAGGCAGACTAAAGAGATTCCTACTTATCTAAAACACGTACCACAACACGTCACAGGAACCGTACTCGTAGTTGTAGTAGTTTAATTACGTGCCTAAAGAAAACTACGCGATTTATTTTAAAAAACTAGTTATGATAGTTATGAGGACCATGGGTGATTTGGTTGAAATGGCACACCTCAAATTATTTGTTAAGGAATCGTTTGACTGGATCCTAAAGCATTCTTATTTTAAGAAGAAGGATGAGTTTAAACTGACAAAAAACTTGGGATACATGCTAGTCCTTGAAATAGTTTTGGAGTAGCAATGGACCAGTTACAAGCCTAAATTACTGCAGAAATAAGAAAAGAAAATAGGTCCAATGGGGCTTAGGATTAGACAGACCAAACGAGAGACTAGAATGATAAAGGCTAACTGGTTTGGCCGCCGAATGGGCCAACCTTAGGCCTAGCCTTTTCACAATGAACTTCCAACGAAGAAAGGCACCTCCCATTGTTCGTATAAAAAACTTTAACAAATAGGGGCTGTGTTTGAACCTAGATAAATCCAAAAGGAGAACGACAAAATGCATTCTAGTATAGAAATCCAGATGAGCCGCATGATATGCCAATGCTAATGACCATTAGGCCTGAAATTAGGTCCATGACACAAAAGGAACTGGATCAAGCAGCTTTGGGCCTCGTGTTAGATAAACTAACTCAACTGGCCCACTTCCAATCCTATTGCTTTAGGCACTTACATACAATACCAAATATGGAGAACCTTTGCTGAAACTAGCTGCAAGCCACATGCATTTGAGAATTGAAACTACTACTAAGTTAATATTGAATTCACATGTGTAATGAAATACTCCAGATACTGAACTAAGTATTCTAATGCATCATTAGTTCTTAAATTTATTCAAGTACTACAATCAAGAGCCCAAAACAATAGAATCATGATAAGAATTTATCTCAAGCTAAACTTCACTACTAATTTGAACAAAAACAAACCCAACAAGAAAAAATCCCCAACACCCTACTACAACAACCCAATCATTATATGCTTATCAAGGAAAGTTTTGGTCAAACCAATGTCATGATAAGTTAAAAGCCAAATACAAACCTAGCATGGAATACATTATTAACAGCATGAATGAACACCAAGATTAATCACAGAATCCACTACTGAAATGCATAAAACAAAGACATATTCTAAATTACATCAGCTGAAACTATAATGCTTAGATCTTCTCATTAAATTAACATGCTTCAAGTTTGAGTTTCACATTGAATAAAGTTGAAAGAGGTAAATGTATATCCAAATAAACCAAAGAAAAATGAAGATTTTAGCAGCAGCAACAGAGGAAGTGGATCAACATATCCAAACACATGTAATCTCAGTTTCCTTAGACCATTTATAATCCATACAACAGAAATGTTTTGAAAGTTTCGAAAATGCTGACTAACTATGAAGATCAAGAGCGGAAACAAAGCAAGTTTTTAACCAAAAATGCAGGAAATATTTTAGTATTTGTAGAGTGTAAAAGGCTGCTTAAAAATGAAGGGGAAGAGGTCTTATATAGGCATGCCTAAAGCAGCCCTAGTTTATCTAACTAATTCCCTTTCTATCCTTTCTTTTCTTAGTTGTATTACCCTCTTTTCCCCTTTAAAATATCTAAAAAACCCTGCTCTTAACAAACTAACTCTCCTCTTATCCTCTAGAAGCTTCCTCCTAATAGAAAATAATTCCCTCCTAACCCAAATGCTCAAAACAGCCCTGGACATCTTCTGTATTTACCCTCAGGCAACCAAAACTAGGTCAAATTATCCCAAGACCCAGCCCAACCCATGGGTATGTATACTACAGCCCAAACTTACAACTTCAAACCATCAAAAAACGAGTATTGAAGCTCAAATGACCAAGTTGACTAAGGTCAAACGAAAGAAAAGGCAGGAGGGGAAAAGAAACGAGTCGTAGAGAACACAAATAATTTAAACCAAAAAATACTTAATCAGTTTTAGCAATAATTCGAACCCTATAAACCAAACCTGATGAAACTAAACAAATGAATCAAGCAATGAATAAACAATGAACAAAATGACATATATGCAGTCAGCAATAATTATATTCTCAAAATGAACTAGGTTAACAAAAAGCTAACTGAAATGGGAAGAGAAGATATGATCATGAAATAAAAAGGGAAAAACAGATACTGAAGTTACCGGAGACAAATGAATGACTTGGTGACATGCATCATTTGACGGAATCCGGCGAGCCTTTGAAACGAATTGAAACTAACACCAATTGATTATTCTTAGGGTGAACGATCGATTGGCAGAGCTTCGATTCATTATCAAACCAAAATGATTAAACTCTAGAAAGGTACAAAACTAGGGTTTCTAATTTGGCATCAGATTTGGGATTTGGAGTCAAGGATGGGGATTTTGTGGAGATTCGTGTTGGATTCATATTCCATGGGCCGTGGGGATTGTGGAGGAGAAATTTGGGTTGATTGGGTGGTCCGTCGCCAGTGGAGGAATTAAGGGCAGCGAATATTAGGGTTCTAGGGTTAGAGAACGAATGAGAGACTGAGGAGGGTGTTTGGATTGGAGGGGGGAGACCTGGGTTCTGACATTTAGATATACAAGAAGCCCCAGATCCCAGCCATTCGATGAGTGGAAATAAAAGACTGGGATAAAAAACCTCAAAACGACATCGTTTGGTTAGGCCGGGGACACTGGGCGGGGTTGTTTCGATTTGGGCCTGGATTGGGGGATATTTTGGGCGGGTTTTCAATTAAACTCGCCCAATTTTAATGTTTTAAATCAAATTCTCAATTTTCTATCTTTTTTTTGTTTTCCTTTTGTAATTGTTTTCTTTTCCTTTTCAATTAATTAAAACCTAGATTAAACCCTTGGAGTAAACTAACTTACACAATTGAGCTAATTATCTAATATAGTATTTACAACAAATTAATTACTCCTAAAAAAGAAAATTACTAATTTAAATCTAAGAGGTTAAAAATGCAAAAGTAAACCAATTTCTGATTTTTAATTTTTAATTTTAATAAAGCAAATAATTGACTAATTAACCTTAAAAATAGAAAAATGACCTAAATGCAATGCATAGTATTTTTTGGCTTTTTCATAATTTTAATAAAAATAAACATGCACAGAAAATGTAAATAATTAGCACAACTTTTCACAAAATCCTATAAATTGTAAAAAAATGGAAAAAATTATTGTTTTTGTATTTTATGGGAGTAACTCCTACAAGGGAAAAATCACGTGCTCACAGCTACCTCTTTTCGCTCGGAAACAGGAAGACTTTTCGTGCAAAGATAAAGTGAGTGGATACGAGCGATTTTTGCTCATTTGAATACTTTGTGGGAAGCATTTTTGAAAGATTTGACCGCACCCTACTTCCAAGATTGCCTACATATCTTTGGTTATAAAGGAATCAGTTCAGTATAGTTCGGGAGGTTTCGGTAGCTGGGACTACCAGGAAGCTGTGATTTCACCGTTGCTGCTGCTGGTACTGCTTGCGGAACTCCTTATTACACCAAAAATAAAATAAGCTAGGCTAAACTTATGATCTATGAATTACAAGAATCCTGTCTACACTTCTTCATCCTTGATCTTGTAGTTTCTGCTACTCTGTTGACTTGTACTCTCTAGGTGAGATTCCTTTGTCACTGACTTGAATTGTATTCTGAGGCACTTTCCCTTTGTTCTCTAGGTGGGCACTTGATTTCCAACACTTGCACTGCTTTTCCTCGAAACTTGATTTGTTTTCCCTTTGTTTTCCAGGTGGGCACCTGATTGCTGAATTTGAATTGTATTCCTTTCCTCTAAAACTTGAATTGTTGTCCCTTTGTTCTCCAGGTGGTCGCCTAATTTCCAAAACTTGAACCGCTTTCCCTTTGTTCTCCAGGTAGGCGCCTGGTTTCCAAAACTTGAACCGCTTTCCCTTTGTCCTCCAGGTGGGTGCTTGGTTTCCAAAACTTGAACTGCTCTCCCTTTGTTCTGTAGGTGGGCGCTTGATTTCGAAAACTTGAACTGATTTCCCTTTGTTCTCCAGGTGGGCGCCTGATTTCCAAAACTTGAACTGCTTTCCGTTTGTTCTCCAGGTGGGCGTCTGATTTCTAATTTGAACTGCTTTCCCTTCGTTCTCTAGGTGGGCGCCTGATTTACAACACTTGAACTGCTTTCCCTTTGTTTTCCAGGTGGGCGCTTGATTTCCAACACTTAAACTGGTTTCCCTATATTCTCCAGGTGGGCGCCTGATTTCCAAAACTTGAACTGCTTTCCCTTTGTTCTTCAGGTGGGCGCCTAATTTCCAAAACTTGAACTGTATTCCCTTGCTCTCCAGGTGGGCGCCTGATTGCTTAAATTGAACCATCTTCTCTTGAACTTGTGTCATTTTCCCTTGTTTCTCCAGGTGGGCACTCGATTGCTGAACCTAAAACTGCCCTCTTCTTGCAACTGCTTTTCTTTGAACTGTCTTCCCTTGTTTCTCCAGGTGGTTGCCTGATTGGCCTGAACTGCTTTCCATTCTTGAAACTCGTGTTGTCTTCCCTTGTTCTCCAGGTGGGTGCTCGATTTTCAACAAAACAGACAAAACAAATGAAATTTTTCTGCCCTTGTTGGGTAGCTGGGCACATCTGTGACTGTTAATTGGATCATGTTACCCAAAAGAGCTCTAAGAATTTAAAAGCTAAACCTCATTATCCAGGAGGGCCCTGAAAACTTCAAATTGAATATCATCTAAAGAGTGACAACTTTAAAGCTAAATTATATTTTCTAAAGGTAGAACTTACGCTAAATCTTGTTATCTATGAAGGTCTTGAAAATTAACTAGGTCCCATTATCCATGAAGATCCTGAGAACTTGAAATTAAATTCCATTATCCAGGAGGGCCCTAAAATTTTTAAAATTAAATCCCATTATCCAGGAGGGTCCTGAAAATTTTAAATTAAGTCCTATTATCCATGAGGGTCCTGAGAATTTACGATCGAACCTGTCCGGTACTTGCTTTCCTTACGGAGGGTTTCTTCGAAACAAATGAGATTTTCTGCCCCTGTTTCAATCAAAGAAAAATCTTGTCAGTTTAAAAATGTGGTGGTTAGTTTGCGGTATTCTTGGTGAAGGTGTCCCTTTCGGTGCCGTGCTTTGTTTTGACTGGCTGCTTTGAACTGGCCAAGAACTGTTTGCCTTTCTGTCTGAATTTTAACCCACATGACCTTGAATGACCTAAATGCTCTACGCCGAACCTGCTGTTTCATATTTCTATCTTTCCAATTTGAACCTCTACATCTTCCACAAAATTCCCAAATCATTCGGCCGCCTGAACTTTCATTAACACCTTACTTTCATTTTTGCATCATGCTATTTCTGGAGTGCTTTGGCTGCACTTTGCTTTGTGCAATTTGGCAGTTCATAATAAGCTTTGCAATCCTTTCTTTTGGTTAGCAAGTTTAACATCGAAAGAGCTCTAGAGGGGTAAACCCAAAAGGAAATGAAATGCAATGACTTCAAGAGTTATAAGTAAAGAAGAAAAATCAAACAGAAGGACTATTTGAGGAAGAAAAAGGAAAAGGGACTTATCTGAGTGAAGCTGCTGGCATCAATGATCATGACATGCATTTTGGATTAATCAGCCCAGCCTATTCAACCAATCTTCTTTCGATCTTCACACTTTATGCCTGGGGTTCCCATAATCTGAATCCCTTGCCAAGTTAACAACCTTGTTCGGCTTGCGGTGCTCTGAGGGTTTTCACCAACAAACCTCTCTTATTTATTCATCTCTCAACTCATCGTCACCTTATGGTACCCGTGAGGGTTTTCACCAATAAGACTCTCTCATTTTAATTTCTCTCAGCTTTCCATCGCCTTACGGTGCCCGTTAGGGTTTTTACCAATAAGACTCTCTCATTTTTATTTTTTTTCTTAGACAGGAGTGTTGGCCCTGATATGAATCACCTATACTTGCTTGACTTGGCATTTCTCGAAGACTTATTGGAAGGTCTTTCTTTTGACCGTAATATGGGCTTTCGGATAGAGTTAGAAAGAAAAGATATCAAAAGGCTCAAAATAACTCAAATGGGTTCAAAATTACAATTCCTGGAATCAGATTTCTTACAATAACCAAAACTTTCTGCCCTAGTTTCTTTGTTTGGGGACTTTTGAATTTTTATTTTGATGGGACCGAACCGTGAGGCTACCTACGTATTCTTAAAAGGAATCAGGTCAAACATAATTCATGTCATAGGAATTGATTTGTGGTTGTTACTTCCCTTTTTTCTTTTCTTTCCCTTTTTCCTTTTCCTTCTTTTTTTCTTTTTCTTTCTTTTCCTTTTTTTTCTCTTTTTCTTTCTTTTCATTCTTTTCATTCTTTTCCATTCTTTCCTTTTCTCTTCTCTTCTCTTTTCTTCTTTACTTCTTTGCTGAATTTCACTAACAATTCCAAGGAAGGGGTATGAAAGGAAATAAATAAGGATCAAAGGGGTAATAAAGGATAAAGTGTTTAGATAACAGAACAAAATGCCTTTGTCATTCCCATCTTCAAAACATGCCAAGTACAAACAAACAAAAATTAAACCAAAGAAATCATACATAATATCTTTTGACTGCATCAGAATTGATAGCCATGTCTACACATTTTCCTTCTATATCTATCAAATACAATGCACCATTGGACAACACTCTTGTTACAATGAATGACCCCTGCCAATTTGGGGCGAACTTGCCTTTTGCTTCAGCCTGATGTGGAAGGATGCGTTTCAATACTTGCTAGCCCACTTCAAATTTTTGGGGACGCACCTTCTTGTTGTATGCTTTTGGCATTCTCTTTTGATACAACTGGCCATGACACACTGCTGCCAATCTTTTCTCATCAATCAAACTCAATTTCTCTAGACGGGTTTTGACCCACTCATCATCATCAATTTCAGCTTCATCAACAATCCGAAGGGATGAGGTTTCAACTTCCGCGGGTATCACTGCTTCAGTACCATATACCAACAAATAAGGAGTTGCACCTACTGAAGTGCGAACAGTAGTGCGATAAACCAACAATGCAAAGGGCAACTTTTCATGCCACTACCTGGAACCTTGCACCATTTTCTGAAGTATCTTCTTTATGTTCTTGTTGGCTTCCTCGACTGCTCCATTTGCCTTGGGGAGGTATGGGGTGGAATTGCAATGCATAATCTTAAACTGTTGACATACCTCTTTTATCAGATGACTGTTGAGATTAGCACCATTATCTGTGATGATCACCTTTGGGATCCTGAACCAACAAATCATATTTGAATTAAGAAAATCGACCACAACCCACTTAGTGAAATAATCAATGGCCACTAGAATAAACCTGTGCCCATTGGATGTTTCTGTCTCAATTGGTCCGATGACATCCATACCCTAAGCAACAAAGGGCCATGGTGTGACATTGTGTGCAATTCCGATGGTGGAGAATGAATCAAATCTCAGTGTACTTGGCATTGGTGACACTTGCGCACAAAACTGATACAATCTCGATCCATGGTGAGCCAATAATAACCTGCTCGAAGAATTTTCTTTGCCAAAATATACCCGCTCATATTGGGCCCGCAAACTACAGAATGTACTTCGGTCATTATAATCGTGGCTTGCTTAGCATAGATACACCTCAACAGCCCAAGATCTGGAGTTCTTTTGTACAAAATGCCTCCACAGAAGAAGAATCTGCTTGGCAAACGTCGAATTGTTCTCTTTTGATCCCCCGTGGCTTGTACCGGATATACCCCAATTCTGATGTACTCCCTGATATCATGGAACCATGGCTCACCATCAAGTTCTTCTTCCACCATGTTACAGTAAGCATGCTGATCACGGACTTGAATATGTAGAGGGTCGACATAAGCTTTGTCCGAATGGTGCAACGTTGACACCAAGGTAGCCAAAGCATTGACAACCTCACTATGGATCCTTGGAATATGCCTGATCTCTACTGATCGAAACCGTTGACAAAGATCATGCAAACATTGCCCGTACGGTATGAGCTTTAAATTTCGTGTTTCCTTTCTCCTTGAATCTGGTGCACCAGAAGTTCCGAGTCTCCCAAGACCAAGACTTCCTAGAAACCCATGTCTATAGCTAACCTCAAACCTACAATGGATGCCTCGTACTCAACCATGTTGTTGGTACAATATAAATGAAGCAGAGCCATAACAGGGTAGTGATGCCCTGTTTTTGAAATAAGCACCGCCCCTATCCCGACGCCTTATGTCACACCTCCTTTTTACCGATAGTTTTAATATATCTCGTGAAGGGCGTAATAAAGGAGTTTTTTCACTTAAAGGACAGTCGGAACGGGAGTTATTATTATTTATTCAGAGTCACCACTTGGGAAATTAATGGTGTCCCAAGTCACCGATTGAATCCCGAACCAAGGAAAGTATGACTCTGTTTAACAGTCTGCGAACCAGAAATCCGGATAAGGAATTCTGTTAACCCGGGAGAAGGTGTTAGGCATTCCCGAATTCCGTGGTTCTAGCACGGTCGCTCAACTGTTGTGTTTGATTTTATCTGATTTTAATACATGTTCTACTTTTATGTGCCTTTACTTAATCACCCGCTCTTATTATATTTATTATTTATTTTACAAGAATTGCAACGTCGTGAAAATATATCTCGAACCACGCCGTACCAGTACGCCCGTGGCTTTTAACACATTTCGAATTTGTTGAGATTTGGATTTGGGTCACAATAGTTCTTTATGTTCTATTTTCCAGTTTCACTTGATTCAGGATTTGAAGTATTCCAATATGTTTTTGTTTCTTCCAAGTACCCTTACATCTTCAACATTGCTTCGTTGCTAAATTGACTTTTAAACCAGGCCGAGATTTATGTGCATGTCATGTCACTAGAATCAGTTATGAAAAGAATTATAGAATGATTAGATATGGGATAAGTGGAAATGTCGGGGAACAGAGAATTGTATTAGACTGATGGGTTGAAACAACAAAACGAACAGACTAGACTAGAATCACAAACCTAGACGGCACAAACTATTATTACTAAACAAAGCAAAGTGGAAAGATAGAAGGGTTTGACTCCCAAGACAATGTCTGGATTACAACCCTGAAATGACTCGAACAACAGAAATGACACCCAAAATAAACCACCAAAACTCCACTCTTGGGTGACTGAGAGATAGAGTGTCTTCCCAGTTGTCACGATCGGCATCCTAGCCACTGAGTTTCACATCAATATTGCCAAAACTATTATTGACTTTGATCAACAGATTCCCAAGATAAATCGCAGGCTCCTTGCCCTTGTTACTGACCACAATTATCCCTTCTCGGATCATTCTTTCTATTTCCCTTTTCAAAGAACGACAGTCTTCAATGCTATGCCCTTGGACATTAGAGTGATACATGCATCGAACAGTAGGATCAAAGACTTTCGCCTTTGGGTCTGGAGTATATCCAAGGAGTGGCTTAATCAGACCGAATTGTTTTAACTTTTCAAACAAGCTTGTGTAGGATTCGCCAATGGGCGTAAAATTATTCCTTTGCCTTTGTTTTTCTCCATGCCTCAGTTTTCCAGTATTGTTGAATGCTTGAAAGTGCTGTACACGAGAGCTTGGGGCTATTGGTGGCTGCCTCTGGGAGTGACTTGGTAGTGGGGCCAATGGTCGGGTGTTACTTAGTAGATGAGGTGGCTTTTGGGGACATTCACGGGGTCGGTATTGTGGTTGGGAGCGTTTAGCAAGAATGACCACCGGACCTTGTTGTTGGCGGAGACTATGACCTGATGGTTGGACAAAAGATCGGGTATTTTTCGGGGAATTGGTTTGGGGTTGGTTTTGAGGTTGAACAGGCTTGACAAGAACAATTATCGGACCTTGTTGTAGATGGGACTCAGCAACATCTTTTCTATCAATAGCAAGAGCATCCCGAGCAACCTGTTCGTTCCACTTGAGCCATAAATCCCTAAAGCCCTCCTTGGTTTTCTTTTGAGATAGAGAGGAGCAATTCGAGGAAATGTCTTTATTGTACTGAAACTGTCGCACAAAATATTGAGCCATGTCACCTAATGTAGGCCATTTGCCAACATCGTGACGATTATACCATTCTAAAGCTGCCCCAGTCAAGCTCTTACTGAAGTATGCCACCAACAAATCATCTTTATCCCCGACACCCCTCATTTCATCACAATAGACCCTCAGATGAATTACCGGATCTCCTGTCCCATCGTACAAGTTAAAATTCGGCACTTCGAACCCCACCGGCAGGCAAATGTTGGGGGACACAGAAGATTCTTCGTGGGACATGTTACCTAGTTCTTCTTTTGGCTTTATAGCTATTTCGTCTCGCCCTACTTTTCCTGTGACCTTTTCACTTCCATTATGAAGCTCATCCCAAGGGTTCTTCACATGTTTATTGTCGGGGGGTAGTGAATATGACATGAGACATTGGTGGTGGCGGGGGTGGCGCCTTTCCAGTTATCCAGGCTTGATACATATCTGCCATGTGTTGTCTCAACATCCGCACCTCTTCATTCAGTCCATTATCCCGTTCACCCACCTGTCGTCGGGTATCGGTACTAATCACATCAATTCTATTATTTTTTGCCATTGCCTTTTGTCGTCGAGAAGAATTAACACTTTGGAAATCACAAACCAACCACCTTTCTGGAATAACAACATGAAACCACCATGTTAGCGTAAAAGTATTGATTTTTCCTTTTCTTTCTTTGTTTTCCGCTATTTTCTTTTCCTTTTTTTTTTGCTTTTATGTGGTTTTTCCCCTTTTTATTTTTTTTAGTTATGGTCGAATCCTATGTGGATTGCCTACGTATCATGACCCTGCATGAATCAGACCGAGCGTAGTTCTTGCAAATTAATGCAAAATTTTGTTTTTCTTTTTGTTTTAAATTGTTTTTCTTGACGGGAAACTACAGAAATAGACTCCAACTACAAACTCGATGATTAACACTGGATCTAGAGAACATCAAAACTTCCATCTTGGGTCCCGTGGGGCATTGCCACAGGCTTCCACAAGACTGAGAATATTTCAATGTCGACTGAAACTATTTTTAACAACAAGTGGCAATGTAATGACTTATTTTGACAAAGTAGCTATTTTTGCAAAATTTTGTTTAAGAAACTACAAACTCAATGATTAAAGACACATCAAAATTTCTCATCCTGGGGCCCGTGGGGCATCATTCGGCATCGCCACAGGCCAACACAAGACTGAGAAACTTTTAATGCCAATTGTGGCTATTTTAGCAAAACCGGCCATGTAATGGCTTATTTGACAAAGTGGTTTTTTTTTTGTAAAGTTGATAGATGACCCAAACTTAATTTTTCGAATACGGCCTTTCAACATTTCCGCAAGGGATATTTCAAGGCTGTGCCCGCAAATTATTTAAAATGACTCAAAGTGGCTATTCTTGCAACAACGGCCTTCCGGTGTCCTTTTGAGGGACATTCGGCTTATTTTAAACAAGAATAGTGTCACTCGATTTATTCGTAACAAAATCAAAATTTTGACATTTTTGGCTATTTTCGCAAAAAGGTGTGGTTGGACCCGTCAAGGGTTGCCTACGTATCTCACATGTGGTGAGAATCAAACCAGCATAGTTCGGTCAAATTAACGAACTACTTTAAAAATAGAGTCTTTTTTTTTTTCATTTTCATTTTTGGCATTTCATAAACAAAAAGCAAGACTCTTTTTTTTTTCATTTTTATTTTTGGCATTTCATAACAAAACTACTTTCAAAAGCAAGACTCTTTTTTTATTTTCATTTTTCATGGAAAGACAAACTATTTTCCTTTTCTATTTTTGAAAACAAGACAAAATAACGCCTCTTATTTTTTCCTTTTTCATTTTCAACAAAAATAAAACAACCTATTTTTCCCAAACTAAAATAAAGACTCTTTTTTCTATTTTTCCTTTGCTTTTAGTAAAACAAACTATTAAAAATAAAATATTTTCATTTTTTTTCATTTTTTTTTTGTAATTTCGGCAGAGTTTCGACAACATTTGGGCATCGGTTTTTCTTAAGACTAAACAATTAATTCTTTACACTGCTATTTCTCTCTTTTTCTCTTTTTCTCAATTTTGCAAAATTTTTCGATGTTCAAAATCCGGTCAGCATGCGGGCCCGAGACAATTATATGCAACACGTAAAATGCATCATGGTGGTCGTTTTATTTCCGGTTACCTGTCCTAGACGGACCCAACCCCTGTGTTGAGTCCCCTAAGTCATATGCACGTGATGCAAATAAACGTCCCTATTCTAAGTTCAAAACCTGTTATATGTTCTAGACTGTGTACCCGAGCGGACAACTCGAGTGGAGGAGGGGGCTACGTACCGGGAACCAAAAGGCCATCCGGCTTAGTAACTTGTCCGGCCTCTTTCTTATTTCAGGGTATTGACACTAACAGAATAGGGAGTCTCAACCAGTAAGCACATCCCCG
>MU780688.1:8600-40318 GCA_026770625.1 Nicotiana glauca
GTAGTTGAACAAATAGAGATAAACAACCAATTCAAAACTATATTAATATAACAACCAAATCATCCCCAACGGGTTTCACCAAAACCCTAGAAAACGAATTAGCTATTCATAATAGTAAGTAAAACTACAATATTAAAAATCATAACCAACAATGAAAAATAGGAAGAGGAAGGAAAAACTTGTTGAAGAATTCCCCGCCTTGCTCTCAATGTGTTCTTGCCTCCTTAGGTCTAATTTGTGTCAAAAATATGTCTAACTCTCAAAAATACCGTTTTTCCATGCATATATACCAATTAGGGTCGGGCCCAAAAATTATACCTTATCCTAGGCAAAAAAGGATAATATTTCACGCCTGGACTGCCGCGGCCGCGGTGTGGACCGCGGTGACGACCGCGGAGGGCACTGCCTCAAACCGCGGCGCGGACCGCGGTGACGACCGCGGTGGACTTTCTATCGCATTTTTCGCGTTGTTTCGTTTAGAATTTGAAAAAACGTAAAACATGAAAGTTGTAGCTCTTTGAGTTAGCTTTCCATCCATATATTATGGAGCCAAAAAGGAAGTCTGAGAAAAACGTTATGTCTATTTTACTAGACAGTGCACAATATACCTCCTCGAGTCTTCGTTCGTACTTAATTATCCAATTTGACCCCCGAGCCTGATCCCGGCTTAATTCCTTGAGCTTTTACTCAGAATTTAAAGCTCCAAATCACTTAAATTCATTCTATAATATCTATATAGCTCGGAACCACACCTACAAGGTATAAAACACACAATTAGTGCAAAACACTAGCGATTAAAGCGCAAACTCAACTAAAGTGCAGTAAATTAGAGCGTAATAATCTACTAAAATACGTAATTATAGCCTATCATCAGACCTCAACAAAGCAGAAAAAGAATTAGCCGGGGTTCAAAAGCAATTGGCTAAAAACGCGGAGGAACGAGCCCGTATGGTTAAGCGGTTAGGAGAAGAATGAGATCGCATGATTAAAGAAAAGAGTCATCACCGCAGAAAACAAAATGATCAAACAAGCAAAAGAGTTCAAGGTTGAAAGAGAGCACTGCTATACAGCATTAGCACAATTAGAAATGGACCTGCAACAACTCCAGGAGCGAAGTCAGCAGACTTTAAAGGCCAGGGCCGAACAAATAGGGCGACTGCTTAAGGAAAAAGGCATAATCAGAGAAAGAATCCTAGCTATTGCTCACTACATAACCAGAAAATGCCAAATGTGCGAGAATATGACTCAGACTACCTTCTTTGCCTCAGTGATGATATTTTTGAAATAGATAATGAGTGACCTGGAGAACATAGGCCCGTGGCGAGACCGAACGATGTCCTGCGGGCACCAGGAGCTTTAATGTACTCATGATTGTCATTAGAGTCTGTATTTTGCTTTCACCAGAGTTTGTCAGTTATCTAAGTCTATACTTTCTTTTTGAGTCAGTCTGCACTTTCATTTTAAAGTAGAATAATTGTTGAGGGAGTTTGTAGCCTGTCTTGTCAGTTAGAGTATGTTAGTTGTCTTCATGCGCCAGTTTTGAGTCTGTGTAATTGAAATGTTTGATATTAGTAAAATTGAAAATTCCAAAAACATTCTTATTTCTATTTTACATTTATTGCATTTGATCTGATTCGGGCATGGGCACGATGCGTAGGCAATCCCTATAGGATCCAACCATAGCCATATGAAAAAGGAAAATATAGTGAGAATAAAAAGCAAAAAAATGAAAAGAAGAGCGGAGCGATAAAAGAAAAACGGGATAAAAGAGAAAAGAAAAAAGAAAATCTGCAACAAAGAAACAATGGCAAAATGAAAAGAAACAAGGCAAGGATAAAAGAAAGACACCACAGTCGAGAATAAATAAAGCCGGGATGACGCAAGCAGTCGAGCAAATGCATGTTAGAAACCATTAACTGCCTAGGTCCATTCATGCCCAAATGTGCGATTATCTATTTGATTATGCTCTAACTGCTAACAACGTTGTTGTTGATAATGAGTCTAGACAGGTGGTTCAGTTGAATGGCATTCTGGCAACCCACCCATACAGCACCCGCTCTAAAGATAAGTCAAAAATGGTCAACCAAGAGTCAAAAATGGTCAACCAAGAACAGGTGAGTGTCGCTTACAAGGACTTGTGCTTGTTTCTTGACGTCCAACTGCCTGCGAGATTCAAGTTACCAAAGTTTGATCTGTATGACGGACATGGTGACCCAGTAGCCCATCTGCGGGGATTTTGCAGCAAGATGAGAGGCGCTGGGGGAAGGGATGAGTTATTAATGGCGTACTTTAGTCAAAGTCTCAGTGGTGCCGCTTTGGAATGGCACACGCGGCAAGATTATGCTCGATGGTACACATGGGATGATTTGGCCCAGGCATTTGCAGGACATTTTCAGTACAACTTAGAGATCGTCCCGAACCGGTTGTCATTGAACAAAATTGAGAAGAAACCAGGGAAAAGATTTAGAGAGTACGGTTTTCGGTGGAGAGAACAGGCCGCAAGAGTTGATCCTCCAATGAAGGAAGGACAGATGGTCGATTATTTTCTGCAGGCTTTGGAACCTACTTATTATGGTCATCTGGTATCGGCAGTTGGAAAAACTTTTAATGAGGTAGTAAGAATGGGAAGCATGATGGAAGAGGGCCTCAAGACTAACAAAATTATGAGCTATTCAACGATTAAAGCAACTACCCAAGCCATCCAGAGCGGCACTGGAGGGGTATTAGGCAAGGAAAAAAAAAGATGTTACAGTAGTGGAATCGAGAGCATGGTCCAGGGGTCCATCACCATATTATCACCAACCATGCCCCCATCCCCAAACCTACCCACACAACCCATATGGCCCTCCACAACACTATTACCCACCTCCCGCCCCCCACTTCTCTGTTCACCATGCCCAAATATACCCTCAACCTCAGGCGTCATGACGTGAACCCACCCCACAAAATACTTACCACTCTCAAAATGCCTACCCACCTCCAAGAGCCTACAAAAACCCCACCGGACCTGGTTTTCGACCCAACCTTGCTTCCAAGAATGACAGGATGCAGAAGAAGAAAACTTTCACACCACTAGGAGAATCTTACACCAGTTTATACCATAGATTGAGACAATTGGGCATGTTAAGTCCGATTGAACCCAAAATACCAAATCCTACCCCAAGGAACCTGGACCATTCGGTGAATTTCGAGTATTGCTCAGGCGCTCCGGGGCATGATATAGAGAAATGCTGGCATTTGAAAACGGTCATCCAGGAGCTCATTGATACCCGCCGAATTGAAGTACAGGCTCCAGAGATGCCTAACATCACTCAGAATCCATTAACCACCCATCATGAGACTCACATAATCGAGTTAGTGCAAAAGGCGGAATGCAGGAAGCCTTCACAAACCGTAATGATGATCAGGGCCAGTGAGAACAAAGCAAATGAGAAATTAATCAGTGGGAAGGCATTGGTCGCAGTAGAACAGACAGTCAGCAAACCAGCGATGGCAGTAAAACAGGAACCAGTTAAAGTACCAGGAGCAGTTGTCAAGCTTGTTGTGATTGTAAAGGGCGCTCGCACAGAGCCGGTTATCATCAAACCGGTGACTCAGTTGCCAGTGATCAGTGAAAAGGCCGTCCCATGGAACTATGACCGAGTGACTGTGACGTACAAAGGGAAGGAAGTTAAAGAAGAAGTTTGTGAAACCCATGGACTGACTCGTTCAGGGAGATGCGTTGCCCCTGATGAGCTGAGAAAGGTTAAAGCAGCCAAAGACAATCCAGCACCAGTAAAAAGGGCCGTAACTGAAGAAGAGGCTGGAGAATTCTTAAAGAAGATGAAGGCGCCAGATTACTCCATTATAGAACAGTTGAGGAAAACCCCGACACAGATCTCATTGCTGTCTTTATTGATTCATTCGGATGAGCATCGCCGAGTATTGATGAAGATTCTGAATGAAGCCCATGTTCCAGATAAGATCCTTGTAAATCATCTGGAGAAAATAACAAACAAGATTTTCGAGGTCAACAGGGTTACATTTTCTGATGATGAGTTGCCTTTGGAAGGTACTGAGCATAATAGGGCACTTTACCTCACAGTGAAGTGTGAAGACTCTATGGTTACTCGAGTGTTGATTGACAACGGGTCCAGTGCAAACATTTGCCCTCTCTCCAGCTTGGAAAAGTTAAAAGTGGGCAGTAAGAGAGTCCACGAATAGCATCTGCGTGCGAGGATTTGATGGAGGAGGAAAGGACACGGTTGGGGACATCGTGTTAGAACTGACAATAGGACCAGTTGAATTTACAATGGAGTTCCAAGTGCTCGACGTGGCTGTTTCTTACAATCTCTTATTGGGTCAGCCCTGGATTCATGCCATAAAAGCTGTGCCGTCTACCTTGCATCAGATGGTCAAATTCGAATGGGATCGGCAGGAAATTGTGGTGCATGGAGAGGATAGTTCGTGCAATACCATCATGCCTTTCGATGAAGCTGAGGATGACAAAGGTCCATGGGTTTAGCAAGTCTTGGACACAGTGTCAGTTGCCAAAATTCCGAAGGTAGAGTGTACTCTTAGGACCAGAATAGCTGCTGCATCTGTCATGATGGCTTCAGAAATGATAAAGAACGGATTCCTACCTGGAAAAGGCTTGGGTGCCTCGTTACAGGGCATCATACGGCCAGTATCTCTTCCTGGAAACCTGGATACTTTTGGATTGGGCTTTAAGCCCACTACTGCTGACATAAGGCGAGCTAAGTAGATGAAAAAGAGAGCATGGACACTTCCAAAACCCATACCCCGCCTATCCCGTTCTTTTGTCCGGCCTGGTACTAAGAGGCGCCCAGCAATGGTAATGCTTCATTCTGTAATGATGGAACACGACAAGGAGCTGATGAAAAGGTTTGAAATGCTGTTTGATAAGGTAAATGTGGTGGAGGCAGGCGAAGGTCCAAGCAAAGCAGATGTGCAGTTCGTGGGGGCCCGTGCAAAGCTTAATAATTGGGAAGCTACTCCTCTTCCTACCCGGAGGGAGTCGTGGTAGTTAGTTTTGATTTTCCTTTCAGTGGATTATTTCCAAGGCTGTAATTCAGATGCTATGTTCCGTCCGTTTGGATGAGTTAAACCTTGTTATCTTAAAATTTTAATGAAATGCAATTTCCTTTCTTTTTCATTCCTGATAGCCTCTATTTTGTCTTTCTTTTCTTTCTTGTACAGTCCCTTTTATGCTGGTATCACTGATGTGTCATGCATGAGGAGTCGTCGGCCTAGTCTTGATTACCAATCTAACTCCGAAATAATAATACAAGAAATTGAGTGTGATGACGAGGTAGAATATGATGATGAGGAAGCCTTTGAAGAAATCAGTAAAGAATTAAGCCAATTTGAGGAAAAGCCCAAACCTAATCTGAACGACACAGAGACAATCAATTTAGGGGATCAGGAGAATGTAAAGGAAACAAAAATAAGCGTCCATCTGGAGCCTCCACTCATAGAAGAGATAATCAAAGCACTGCTTGAGTACAAAGATGTTTTTGCATGGTCATATGACGATATGCCGGGTTTAAGTACCGATTTGGTGGTCCACAAATTGCCCACAGACCCAACATGCCCTCCTGTCAAGCAGAAGCTGAGGAAATTTAAAACAGATATCAGTGTAAAAATCAAAGAAGAAGTCACCAAGCAGTTTGATGCGAAGGTCATCCGGGTCACTCGGTATCCTACCTGGTTAGCTAATGTCGTGCCTGTACCAAAAAAGGATGGAAAGACCAGAGTGTGCGTTGATTACCGTGATCTCAATAAGGCGAGTCCAAAAGACAACTTCCCACTGCCAAACATCCATATATTGATTGACAATTGTGCCAAACATGAGATTGGTTCCTTCGTGGATTGTTATGCGGGCTATCACTAGATTTTAATGGATGAGGAAGATGCAGAAAAGACGACATTCATCACGCCTTGGGGGACGTATTGTTATAGGGTCATGCCATTTGGGTTGAAGAACACAAAGGAAACATATATAAGGGCAATGACCACCATGTTTTATGATATGATACATCGGGAAATTGAGGTCTACGTCGACGATGTGATCATAAAGTCAAGGAAGCAATGTGACCATGTTAAAGACCTGAGGAAATTTTTCCAGAGGCTCCGCAGGTACAATCTCAAACTTAATCCAGCAAAGTGTGCATTTGGAGTTCCGTTGGGGAAATTGCTGGGGTTCATGGTAAGTCGACGCGGTATTGAGTTAGACCCGTCCAAAATCAAAGCCATTCAGGAGTTACCACCACCGAAAAGCAAGAAAGAGGTGATGAGTTTGCTCGGCAGGTTGAATTATATCAGCAGGTTCATTGCCCAGCTTACCACAACTTGCGAACCTATCTTTAAGCTGCTAAAGAAAGATGATGCGGTCAGATGGACAGATGAATGTCAGGAAGCATTTGACAAGATTAAGGAGTATTTGGCCAGTCCACCTGTGTTGGTTATGCCAGAGCTGGGGAGACCCTTGATCCTCTATCTGACAGTTTTGGATAACTCTTTTGGCTGCGTACTGGGGCAACATGACGTCACAGTAAAGAAAGAGCAGGCGATTTACTCCCTCAGCAAGAAGTTCACATCTTATGAGGTAAAATACACTAAGCTTGAGAGAACATGCTGTGCTTTAACCTGGGTAGCGCAGAAGTTGAAACATTACTTGTCATCATATACCACCTATATCATCTTGCGGTTGGACCTATTGAAGTACATTTTTCAGAAGCCTATGCCCACAGGGAGGCTCGCGAAGTGGCAAATCTTGCTCATGGAATTTGATATTGTCTATGTGACCCAGACTGCAATAAAGGCCCAAGCAGTGGCTGATCATCTACCCGAGAACCCAGTTGGTGATGAGTATGAACCTTTGAAGACATATTTCCCTGATGAGGAGACAATGCATGTCGAGGAATTAGAACAAGATGAAAAATCGGGATGGAAGTTGTTCTTTGACGGGGCTACCAATACCAAGGGCGTTGGGATAGGAGCGGTACGTATTTCTGAGACAGGGCAACACTATCCTGTTACAGCTCAACTTCATTTCTACTGCACCAACAATATGGCTGAATACGAGGCATGTATCTTAGGTCTGAGGTTGGCTATAGACATGGGTGTCCAAGAGATCTTGGTCATGGGCGACTCAGATCTTCTAGTGCATCAGATTTAGGGAGAATGGGAGATACGATACTTAAAGCTCATACCGTATCGACAGTGTTTGCATGAACTTTGCCAACGGTTTCAGTCGATAGACTTCAGGCATATCCCAAGGATTCATAATGAAGTTGCTGATGCTTTGGCCACTTTGGCATCGATGTTGAATCATCCAGATAAGGCGTACGTGGACCCGTTGTAGATTCAGGTCCGAGATCAGCATGCCTATTGTAACATAGTGGAAGAGGAGCTTGATGGTGAGCCGTGGTTTCATGATATCAAATAATACCTCAGGATGGGAGTATATCCGGCACATGCTACAGGGGATCAAAAGAGAGCCATTAGACGCTTAGCAAACGGATTTTTCTTCAGTGGGGGAGTGTTGTATAAAAGAACTCCAGATCTTGGTTTACTAAGGTGCATGGATGCTAAACAGGCCACAGCTATCATGACCGAGGTACATGCGGGAGTCTGTGGACCTCATATGAGTGGATATGTATTGGCCAAGAAGATTTTTCGAGCAGGATATTATTGGCTCACTATGGAACGGGATTGTATCAGTTTCATGCGCAAGTGTCATCAGTGCCAAGTACACGGAGACTTGATTCATTCTCTACCATCTGAATTGCACACAATGTCGGCACCATGGCCCTTCATTGCTTGGGGAATGGATGTCATTGGGCCAATCGAGCCAGTGACGTCAAATGGGCACAGGTTTATTCTGGCAGCCATTGATTAATTCACTAAGTGGGTTGAGGCAAAAACTTTCAAATCGATGACCAAAAAGGCAATGGTCGATTTTGTACATTCGAATATCACTTGTCGATTCAGAATCTCGAAGGTAATTATCATAGACAATAATGCCAATCTCAACAGCCACCTGATGGCGGAGACATATCAGCGGTTTAAGATCACGCACCACAATTCCACCCCATATCGCCCTAAGGCAAATGGAGCAATCGAAGCAGCTAACAAGAACATCCAGAAGATACTTCAAAAAATGGTGGAAGGGTCCAGGCAATGGCATGAGAAGTTACCTTTCACCTTGTTAGGTTATCGCACTACTGTTTGCAATTCAGTAGGGGCGACTCCTTATTCATTGGTATACGGTACGGAGGCAGTAATACCCGCAGAGGTTGAAATACCATCCCTTCGGATTATTGTCGAGGCGAAAATCGATAATGTCGAATGAGTCAAGGCCCGCTTGGAGCAACTGAGCTTGATTAATGAAAAGAGATTGGCAGCAGTATGTCACGGACAGTTGTACCAACAGAGAATGGCAAGAGCATATAACAAGAAAGTGCGTCCGCGAAAGTTTGAAGTAGGGCAATTGGTGTTGAGGCGTATCTTACCTCATTGGGCCAAAGCGAAAGGAAAGTTCGCCCCCAACTGGCAGGGGCCATTTGTTGTAACCAGAGTGCTGTCCAATGGTGCATTATATCTGATGGATGTGGAAGGAAAATGTGTAGAAGTGGCTATTAACTCCGATGCTGTCAAGCGATACTATGTATGGTTTCTTTGTCTAATCGTACCTAATTGTACTTGGCATGTTTTGAGATTGAAATGATGAAGGCATTTTGTTTTGCTATCCAAACACTTTATCCTTTGTTGTCCCTTTGAGCCTTATTCTATTTTCTATTGATACCTCTTTCGGAGTCAACAATAAAACTCGTAGGCCCGCGCCGGAAAGTAAGTGTTAAAACAAGAGAAGAGCAGCGAAAAGAAAATAAAGATGAAAAGGAAAAGAAAAGAGAAAAGAAAAGAAAAAGAAAAGAAAAAAAAGAGAGAGAAGAGAAAAGAAAAAGAAAAAAAGAGAAGAGAAAAGGAAAAGAAAAGAAAAGAAAAGAAAAGAAAAGAAAGAAAAGAAAAGTGGAAGAAAGGAAGTATCGCAACAACGATGTAATTTTATGACCTGAACTACGTTTGACTTGATCCCGAAAGGGTATGTAGGTAGCCTCTCTGAGGTTCAGTCATACCAAAACAAAACTCCCAAGGTCCTCAAGAAAGAAACTAGGGCAGAAGTTGTGTTTATTGTAAGAAGGCCGATTCTGAAAGTTGTAATGTTAAACCCATGTTGAATTATTTTGAGCCTCTATACCCTTCTTTCTAAACCCCATCCAAAAGCCTACATTACGGTCCAAAGAAAGACCTTCCAATCAATCTTCAAGAAATGCCAATGCGAGCAGGTAAAGTGATTCATGTTGGGAGGTAACACTCTGGTACCAGAGGAGAAATAAAAAATGAGAGAGTCTTATTAGTGAAAACCCTCACGGGTACCGTAAGGCGACGGGAGCTGAGAGAAATAAAAAATGAGAGAGTCTTATTGGTGAAAACCCTCACGGGCACCATAAGGCGACGTGAGCTGAGAGAAATTAAAATAAGAGAGTCTTATTAGTGAAAACCCTCATGGGCACCGTAAGGCGAAGGTGAGTTTTCAGATGAGCAAATAAAACAAGGCTGTAGTTGAAAGCTGCTCAAAACATGGCAAGACGAGCAAGGTTTGGGTTTTGGTAAAAGTCAGGTTATGAAAGTCTGGAACATCAAAGGGAGCAATTGAAAGCTGATTGATTGGATAGACTAGGCTGGTTAATCCAAAATGCATGGCATGATCAATGGTACCGGCCGTTCCACTCAGATAAGTCCTATCCTCTTCTTTTCATTACAAATCATCCGTTTTCGGAGTCTTTCTATCCTAAACCTTCGAGGTCATTGTATTTCATCTTCTTGAGGTCTGTCTGTAAGATGTTTCAGTGTCAGTTCTGTTCAAAAATAAAAAGGAAGGATATCAAGGCTAACTACCAGCTTCCCAGTTGTACGGCGCAACAGGATTGGAACATATTAAAAGAAAGTAAGGTATGAAGGACCAATGAAAGTCCCATTGGCGGGTTGCTAAGATAATTTTGGGGGAGAAGCAAAGTTTCAAAAAGAGGGGTCAGAAACACAAAACAGCAACACGGGATAAAACATTTGGGTCATCAAAGTCGGGGGTTGAAAGTCAGTCAGGTAGTCGAGGCGTTTCAAAGCGATTCCAGGGAAACAAGTTGGAGCAGAGCCGAAAGCAGGAACATACCCAACAAGAATGCCAGCAGCTAACCACCATTTTATATTAACACATCTTTCTTTGATTGAGACAGGGGCAGAAAGTTTTCTTTGTCTATTTTGTTGCAATCAGGAGCCCACCTAGAGAACAAGGGAATAAACTTTAATTTCAGCAATCAGGCACCCACCTGGAGAACAAGGGAAGTATAATGTAAATTTTATCTTTCAATTTTAATATTTGGTAACTTAACGTGCCCAGTCATCAAACTGGGGCAAGAATCTTCTTTGTTTGTTATTCTGTTAAAATCAGGCGCCCACCTAGAGAACAAGGGAATACATTTCAAGTTTCAGCAATCAGGCGCCCACCTGGAGAACAAAGGAATACTCTTAAAGTTTCAGCAGTCAGGCGCCTACCTGGAGAACGAGGGAAGTACAATTCAAATTTTAGCTTTTATTTTTTGATATTGGATAACATGATGAGCCCAGTTACCAAACTGGGGCAGAAAATTTTCTTTGTTTGTTCATTTTGTTACAGTCAGGCGCCCACCTGGAGAACAAGGAATACATTTCAAGTTTCAGCAATTAGGTGCCCACCTAGAGAACAAGGGAATACTCTTCAAGTTTCAGCAGTCAGGCGCCCACCTGGAGAACGAGGGAAGTACAATTCAATTTTAGCCTTTAATTTTTAATATTTGATAACATGCTGTACCCAGTTACCAAACTGGGGCAGAAAATTTTCTTTGTTTGTTCATTTTGTTGCAGTCAGGCGCCCACCTGGAGAACAAGGGAATACTTTTCAAGTTCAGTAATCAGGGGCCCACCTGGAGAATAAGGGAATACTTTTCGAGTTCAGTAATCAGGAGCCCACCTGGAAAACAAGGGAATACATTCCAGTAGTCATGCGCCCACCTGAAAAACAAGGGAAGTACAATTCAAATTTTAGCTTTTAATTTTTGATATTGGATAACATGATGTGCCCAGTCACCAAACTGGGGCAGAAAATTTTCTTTGGTTGTCTATTTTGTTGCAGTCAGGAGCCCACCTGGAGAATAAGGGAATACTTTTCAAGCAGTGCAGTCAGGAGCCCACCTGGAGAACAAGGGAATACTTTTCAAGCGTCAGCAATCAGGAGCCCGCCTGGAGAATGGAGGCACATATTTCAAATTTCAGTAGTCAAGCATCACTCAGAAGAATGGCAAAACATCGCCAATCATAGTTCTCGGCAACAACAAGGATTCTAGGGGTGGGCGCGTTTGGGCAGTTTGGATTGCATATGAAATTTTGGTTTGGATTTTCAGTTTTCGGATTGACAAAATGACAATCCAAATCCAATCCAAATAAGTTCGGATTGGATCGGATTTTTTTAAGTTCGATTTCGGATTAATCGGTTTGGATATTTTGGATTTTCGGTTTTGAGCTTATAACTTGATATGTTTCTTCTTTTTACAAAAATGAATATCCAAATGAAGTACTCATATTAAACTGTCTGAAAATTTCTTCATTTTCACTGCAATCATCCAAATGAAATATTAAAGCAATGAAATTATTATATAAAAATATTAAAAAAATATAATAGAGACGTTAATACGACATATAAGAAGTAGAAATAGTAAAACCATGTCCAAATAGAAAGTATTATCATAATAACTTAGTAATTAATATTGAATATATATGATATATATAATGCATAGGGTATTGAACTTATTACTATTGACATATGGATAATGGACTAAATATAAAGTATAAGAATTTCGGGTTTTCGGATATCCAAAAATTTGAAGTACCAAATCCAGTATCCAATCCGAAATCCATAATTTTAAAAAATTAAATCCAAAATCCAATCAGTAATCCAAAAATCCAAACCAAAAATTCAGATTTTGGTTTGGATTTCGGGTTTGCCCAAAGTATGCCCACCCCTAAAGGATTCCATTGGAAGAATACAAGTTCAAGGTAACACAAGAGCAAGTTTGAAGATATAGATAAGATCTTTTGTAACTCGTAGATCATAGCTTAGTTAACTTCTTTTGTTTTACCACGGTGTAATAAGGAGGTCAGCGAGCAGTAATAGCAGCAACAACAGTGAAATCATAGCTCTTGGTAGTCCCAGCTACCAAACCTTCCCGAACTACACCGACCTGATTCTTGTTTAGCCCAGGATATGTAGGCAACCTCTGAAGCAGGGTGCGGTCAAACTTTTCAAAAATGCTTCACACGGAATATTTAAACGGGCAAAAATCGCTCATATTTGCTCACTTATCTTTTCCCGAAAACCTTTCACGTTTCCGAGCAAAGAGGGGCAACTGTGAGCACGTGATTTTTGCCCTATATATATAAATTATTCCCAAAAATTCAAACAAAATAATTTCTTTATTATTTTACAATTTTTGTGAATTTTGTGGCATTTTTTTAATTGTTGCATTTTATTTATGCACTCTAATTCATATAAAAAAATAATAATACAAAAAATACATTTGCATTTAGGATTTAATTTCATATTTGTAATATTAATTAGGGGTTAATTTGTTTTAGAACAAAATATGAAGAAACTAACAAAAATAGTTCACTTTTGCATTTTTATTGTTTTAATTGTGAAATCGTCACAAAATAGTTTTTAAAACAATTTAGGCATTATTAGTTTTAGTTTAATTTTTATTTTTACTTTGCATCTTTATAAAAATCAGAAAAAATAACACAAAAATACAAAATGGAAAAACAAAAAGAAAAGGAAACAAATGAATAGGAAATAATTAGAAGAAGAGAGCTGGTCTTAAAGGATTAGATTTTGGGCCAAATACTTGAGCCCAAAAAAAATTTCCCCTTAAATAAACCGGATCCAATCCCACGCCCAGGCCCAATACCCCAATACCCAACACGATTGATTCCCAGCTAACCCAAACGACGCCGTTTGGCGTCCTTTAATCTAGGCCATCAAAATTCCTTGATCCAACGGCCCACGGTGGCTCCTGGTATTATAATAAAAGTGTCCGAATCCGTGTATTAACATAAAGAACCACGTCCGTCTTCCTCGTATCTCCCTGTAACCTCGCCGGCAGAGCCGCAGCCGGCGAACGCCACCTACTCCAATCGGCCCCAAAATTACACCCCAGATTCTCTTTCTCTTCCTCTACCCAAATCCATGACTGGTTTCCTTCGAATCACATACAAACGTCTCGAATATTCTTCCAAAGTTTTTCGGCCATGACACCACCTCTTCCAAATCACTCCAAACTTACATCAATGACTCCCCTGACTTCTCTTAACCCAAATCCGTGACCATCTGCCCTCGAATCTCACTGAAGCCACTCGATTTTGGATTTGAGGACTTTCTGGCCAAAACCCTAATTGCCCCAAACTTCACTAATTTGATACCAAATGACCCCTAACCTTCCTCGTTATGACTTGGTCATCAGTCGAGTTTTAATTTTGCCGGAGGGGGTTGTGTTCGAATTTGGCGATTTGACTGGAGTCTTGAAGTGAGTCAGTAAGTTTTCAAGTTTAGTTTCTTTTATTTTCTTGGTGTTCATTGACCTTTCATGATTGTGTAGCTTCTTAATGTTGTTTGGTGATAATCGTCGGTCTAAAATTAATAACTCTTTTTCAATTTTGTTTCTTTTGGAGCTTTATCTGATTGATTCATGTTAGTTTAGGTGTTGATTAGTTATTCGTTGGGTTTGTTTCAATTTTTGCTATTTGAATAATGTCTTTTAAATTTAGATCTCAATTATAATTTTGTTTAGTTAATAATCATTTGAATGTTATTAATTCTGATTAAGTTCAGTCGGTGATTAATCTGGTTTCAATTCTTTGATTAATATGGTTTAGTTCATCAATAGTGGATCCCCTGGCTGTGTGTTTGGATTGTTGAAGTTTGTTAACTAGATAACCATAGGTAGGGGTTGGTTTAAGTTTAAGTAATTTTAGAGGCATTAAAGGGTAGTTTAGGTAGTTGGTATTGGGTAGAACATGGTAGATCACACTAAAATAGTTTGGACCCTTCTAGAATAGGATTTTAGCAAATCTCAGGAAAAACATAGTGGGTTTACTTGTGTAACAAGTTTAAAAATAAGGGACCAAGGCTGAAAATGAATAAGGACTAACAAAGAAAAATTGAAAATCTAATAGGCCTCATTTGTGCCTAAAAAAGGGCATGACCCTTACTTCATTCACAAGGTTGGAAGTCTAAAATCCCCCCCAAAAATCTCTCTTCAAGTTTCAGATATGAGAATTCTAATCTGAAATCCAAATCCACTTCTAGTTCTTAGTTAAAACAAAAATCCAAAAAACAAAACAAAAATGCAGTAAAAAATCAACAAAAAGTACTGTTCCATTGAACTTTTGGTTCAGTTTCGAGTTTCAGTGTTTGCTTTGGTCTTATAGCTTGATTTCAATTTGCTGAATTTATCCTGCGATTCATTGGGTCCAACTCTGGATTAAATGGAGTTCAATTGGGTCAATTTTGGTTGTTTATTATTGCTGTTGGCTTTCTACAATTTCCTGGGCTGTTGTATAAGTGTGTTTCTGGGTAGAAACTGATTTCCCTGCTGATTTGGATCCTATTTGTTGCTGCTGTGATACTGCTGTTTGTTCCTGGTTGCTGACCTCTCCTTTTCTTATTATACTTCAATCTCCAGGTACACACTCGAATTTACAGGTGATGTAACCACGAATTGGATTGGAATGAATTGATGTTCAGATTTATGCCCACGTATTCATTGTTAAACAAATAGTGTGTATTCATGTAGTTTTAGTTTGTTCAAACTCTAATGAAGAGAAATTGTCTAATTAGGATCAATTTCTATTGCGACGTGGTTCGAAACGCATTTTCACGACGTTGCAATTCTTATTAAAATAAAAATAAAAGCGGGTTACTAATAAAAGGCACATAAGATAGAACATGTTTTGAAATCAGATAAAATCAAATACAATAGTTGAGCGACCATAGTAGAACCACGGAACCCGGGAATGCCTAACACTTTCTCCCGAGTTAACAGAATTCCTTGCTCGGATTTTTGGATCGCGAACTGTTAATAGTGTCAATAATTTTCTCGATTCGGGATTCAACCGGTGACTTAGGACACCATAAATCTCCTAAGTGGCGACTCTGAATCTTAATAACCAAATCCCGTTTCGATTGTCCATTAATTAGAAAAACTCCTTTACACCCTTGCGGGTGTAGTGAAAAAGGAGGTGTGACATAGGTAAGATTGTTGAACCTAAAACTCGATCCTATGGCATTTTATTACTGATTAGACTTGGAATTTATAGAAATTAAGGGTTAAAAATTGAAGAACTAGGGCTTGAAATTGGAGACCTTTGATTAGGGATTTGAGGGGTCATTTGTGGTCGAATTTTGGTATATTTGATATGTACAAACTCTTCAGAATGTAAGAATTCTATTGATATGACTTTTAATAAATTTTGATATGTGGGACCGAGGGTCGGGTTTGTTCAATTTCTGGATTTTTGGTGTAAATTGGTTATTTTTGAGTGGGTTTTATGCCTATTTTGATGTTATGATTCTGATTTTGGATAGATTCGATGCGTGTTGAGGATGATTCAAGAGGCAAGGGCATTGCGGGCTAGAGTTTGGACCGGATTGAGGTGAGTAATGATTGTAAATGTTGGTATGAAACCCCAGATTTCACATTGTTATGCTATTTTGAGGTGACACACACGCTAGATGACGAGCGTGGGGTCGTGCACCGTTGGGGATTGTGACTTGGTCCATCCCGTACGACTGTTAAGTCATGTATTTGATTGAACACTGTTTAGTATTATTGTGTTTTGGAAAATAATCAAATATTACTATGTTTGGAGCTAAATGTCGTGTTTGGGCCTTGTGCTGACTGTTTGGTCCCTTAGGGGCTTTTTACTATTTTTTCCTTACTGTTTAGATAATATTTACACTCAGTTTTGCTATGCTTTCACTGATTTCCTAACTCGGGTTTTATTTACTCATTTTGAGGTTATAAGTGAATTTTCGAGCCGAGTACCTGTTTTACTATTTGCTTGAGCAGCTTGAGTGAGTTCTGACTGATTGAGGCCAAGGGCCTATGTTGTAAGGATGTTATGGTATCGGGCTTCGCGCCACAGTGTGTTACATTGATTTGTGATATATGAGAGGTCGATGTCCTGATTTGTTATGCCGCGAGATGGCTTGTGATAGCGCTTGGGCTGTAGGAGCCTTTCCGGAGTCTGTACACCCCTAATGAGCGTGGGTACCCAGTGTGTGTGATGTGATATTGCCCGAGGGGCTGCTATTCTTTCATGTTGTTGCCCAAGGGGCTAATACGAGTAATTTTAAGGTAGCCCGGGGGCTGGTTCTATTGATATTATGCCCGAGGGGCGATTTTTGATACTTATTTTGCCCAAGGGGCTATTTACGTTTCTACCATTTTACTCACTGTTTTCATCACTCATTCGAGAATATTGAAAAATATTTTTAAAAGCTTTTACTGAACTGAGTTGTCTTTGCACGAGTTTTATTGCTTTACTGCATTATTCTGGACTTATATTGTTTGTTGTAGCGTTATGACGTGGTTTACATGTTTTCTTAATACTCAACTGCTTTTACTTTTATTACTTACTGAGTTGGCGTACTCAAATTACTCTCCACACCTTGTGTGGAGATCCAGTAGCCTCGGGTCGCGATAGCGAGTGCTGATTAGCCTTCCAACAGGCCTCCGGAGTTGACTAGGTAGTTGCTTGGCATTCGCAGCCCAGTGCTTCTTCTTCCTATCTAATTCAGACTGTCTTAGAATTTTATTTTTCAGACTATATTGTCATTTTTTTTATTCCGAGACGAGATGTAGTTGCTCATGACTGGTGACACCCCGATGTCGAGCTATGTTATGTTTCCTCATTGTCTGTTTCGACTTATATTATGGGATTTTGAGCTAATTCTTGACTTTAAATATCTTATTATGAATTTCTGATTGGTTTGGGGTTTGTGTCGGCTTGCCTAGTTCCACGATAGGCACCATCATGATCGGGTCCATTTTAGGGCCGTGATAAGTTGGTATCAGAGCCCAGGTTACATAGGTCTCACGAGTCATGAACAGATTTAGTAGAGTCTTGCGGATCGATACAGAGACGTCTGTAGGCTGTAGAACCTTTAGGAAAACTTCATATTCTTGAATTCCTGTCGTGCGAACCTGTTGATTCTACTACTAAACTTTGTTATTCTACTCTCTCACAGATGGTGAGGACAACTACCGGTCAGGATGGACGACCACCAGTACCACCAACTGGGGCCACTAGAGGCCGAGGACGCGGTCGAGGCCGTGGTAGGGGCAGGGGTGTAGCCCGCACAACAGCTAGGGCAGCACCAGCAGATCCTCCAGCAGCCCCAGTTCAAGATTAGGTTCCATTTGTGGACACTCCAGCAACACCAGCTCAGGAACCGGCTGTGCCTATTGTCATTCCGGGTCTTCAAGAGACCTTGGCTCAAATCTTGATAGTGTTCACTAGTCTTGCTCAGGCTGTCGTAGTTTCTATTACCGCAGCCACTTCTTAGGCCGGGGGAGGCACTTAGACTTCTACCGCCCGTACACCCGAGCAGGTTGTTCAAGGATTGCAGACATCGGAGGCACCACTAGCCCAACCGGTTATAGTTGCTCAGGGTTATGCAGCTCCATTTATGCCAGAGGACGAGCAACGTAGATTGGAGAGGTTTGGGAGACTTCAGCCTCCGACTTTTAGTGCTGTAGAGGGCGAGGATGCCTAGGGTTTCTTGGACAAGTGTCAGAGGATGCTTCGAACGACGGGTATTTTGGAGACCAGTCAGGTCTCGTTCACTACTTTGTAGTTTTTAGGGGATGCACTTAGATGGCAGAAAGCTTATGAGGGGCGTAGGTCAGCTGACGCAACGCCCCTTTTTGGTAGCAGTTCTCGATTCTCTTCCTGGAGAAGTTAGTACCTGAGTCTCGCCGAGAGGAGCTGTGCAGGCAGTTCCAGTAGCTTCGTTAGGGCAATAGATCTGTTATACAGTATGAGATGCAGTTCTCTGAGTTGGCTCATCATGCGGTCTGGTTGGTTCCCACAGATCGAGAGAGGATCAGGAAGTTTATAGATGGCCTCGGTTATGAGCTTCATTTGCTTATGACCAGAGAGAGAGTTTCTGGTGCTACCTTTGATGAGGTTGTTGACA
Organism: Nicotiana glauca; assembly: GCA_026770625.1. Lineage (NCBI taxonomy): Eukaryota > Viridiplantae > Streptophyta > Magnoliopsida > Solanales > Solanaceae > Nicotiana > Nicotiana glauca. Next base: position 26,953 of record MU780688.1, read on the forward strand.
TAGCTCGATAGATTGAGATGGTTATTGCTCAGGAGAGGGTTTAGCAAGAGGCTAAGAGGCCTCGTAGTCAGGGTGGATTCAGTGATACTCATTATGGGGACTTGTCTCAGCATGGCAGATGCCACCCATTCAGGCATGCTCAGTCAGCTCGCCTAGGCTACGTGGGGCATCATCGGGACATGGTTCTCACAATTCTCAGCAGAGGTATTCATCACTCAGTGCCCTTCCAGCCCAGAGTTCGTCCCATACTCCATCAGTTTAGGGCTCTTCTATGCCAGGTTCTTCTACTAGTCATCTCGATGCTAGGGGTTCCCTTTATTCCCCACATCCAGCACCAGGGAGTTGTTATGAGTGTAGAGAGTTGGGTTACATGTGGAGACAGTGTCCTCATCACCTAGGGGGTTCATCTCAGGAGTGGATTCAACCCTTAACTTCAACACCAGTTACTTCACCACCCGCCCAACCAGCTAGGGATAGAGGACAGTCAGCTAGGGGTCACCCAAGATAGAGAGGTCGATCAGGTGGCGGTCAGGCCCGTTTCTATGCACTGCCAGCTAGACCCGATGCTATTACTTCAGATGCTGTGATTACAGGTATTGTCTCAGTCTACCATAGAGATGCCTCTATTTTATTTGATCCTAGATCCACTTTTTCCAATATGTCATCATATTTTGCTCATTATTTGGATATTTATCCTGTTTCATCTATTCGTATATCTATTCCAATGGGCGATACTATTATTATAGACCATGTATACCGGTCGTGTGTGGTGACTATTGGGGGTCTGGAGACCCGAGTGGACCTTCTATTACTTTGTATGGTGGATTTCAATGTGATTTTGGGCATAGATTGGTTATTCACGTACTGTACTATTTTGGACTATCGTGTTATTGGCTATGCCGGGTGTGCCATGAATTGAGTGGCGAGGTTCGACTAATTTTGTTCCAAATAGGGTGATTTCATTTCTGAAGGCCCAGTGGATGGTTGGGAAAGGTTATCTTTCATACTTAGCATTTGTGAGGGATGTCAGTGCAGAGACCCCTAGCATTGATTCTATCCCAATAGTGAGGGATTTTCCCGATGTGTTTCCTGTAGACCTTCCGGGCATGCCACCAGACAAGGATATCAATTTTGGTATTGATCTGGTATCGGCACTCAGCCCATTTCTCGTATGGCACCAGTGGAGTTGAAGGAGCAGCTTCAGGAACTCCTTGATAAGGGTTTTATTTGGCCTAGTGTGTCACCGTAGGGTGCGCTTGTCCTATTTGTGAAGAAGAAGGATGACACTATGAGGATGTGCATTGATTACATGGAGTTGAACAAGGTCACAATAAAAAAAAGAATCCTTTGCCTCGTATCGATGATTTATTTGACCAGCTTCAAGGAGCGAGGGTGTTCTCTAAGATTGATCTCCGTTCAGGGTATCACCAGTTAAAGATCAGGGACTCGGATATTCTTAAGATAGCTTTCAGGACCTGATATGGTCATTATGAGTTCCTTGTGATGTCTTTTGGGCTGACCAATGCCTCAGTAGTAGTCATGCATTTGATGAACAACGTGTTCCTGCCTTATTTCGACTTGTTCGTTATTATTTTCATTGATGATATTCTGGTATACTCGCATAGTCAGGAGGAGCATGCGGAGCATTTAAGAGTTGTGTTACAGAGATTGAGAGAGAAGAAGATTTATGCAAAGTTCTCCAAGTGTGAATTTAGGCTCAGTTCAGTGGATTTCTTGGGGCACGTGGTGTCCAGTGAGGGTATTCAGGTTGGTCCGAAGAAGAAGAGGCGGTTCAGAGTTGGCCCAGGCCGCCCTTAGCCATAGAGATTCATAGTTTTCTTGGATTGGCAGGTTATTACCGCCTGTTCGTTCAGGAATTTTCATCTATTGCATCACCCTTGACCAAATTGACTCAGAAGGCTACTCCATTCCAGTGGTCGGATGAGTGTGAGGCAAGCTTTCAAAAGCTCAAGACTGCCTTGACCATACCTTCAGTGTTAGTATTGCCATCAGCTTCAGGTTCATACATAGTGTATTATGATGCTTCGAGAGTGATTGTATGTGTTTTTATACATGAGGGTAGAGTTATTGCTTATGCTTCTCGTCAGTTGAAGCCCCATGGGAAGAACTACCTTGTTCATGATCAAGAGTTGGCTATCATTGTTCACACATTGAAGTTTTGTAGGCATTATTTGTATTATGTGTTTTGCGAGGTGTTTACTGATCATTGTAGCCTCCAGCACTTGTTCAAGCAGAAGGATCTCAATTTGAGGAAGCGGAGATGGTTGGAGCTGCTAAAGGACTATGATATTACTATCTTGTACCATCTGGAGAAGGCCAATGTAGTGGCCGATGCTTTGAGTAGGAAGGTGGTGAGTACGGGTAGTCTTGCATTTATTCCTATTGGGGATAGACCTCTAGCAGTTGATGTTCAGGCTTTGGCGAAACAATCAGTGAGGTTGGATATTTCAGAGCCCAGTCGGGTCTTAGCTAGTGTGATTTCTCGGTCTTCCTTGTTGGATCACATTAGAGAGCGCCAGTATGATGATCCTCACTTGCTTGTCCTTAAGGATAAAGTTCATTAGGATGATGCCAGAGATGTGACTATTGGTGATGATGGGGTGTTGAGGATGCAGTGTCAGATACGTGTGCCTAATGTGATGGGCTTCGAGAGTTGATTCTGGAAGGGGCCCATAGCTAGTGGTATTCTATTCATCTGGATGTCGCAAAGATGTATCAGGATTTGAGACAACACTAGTGGTAGAGGAGAATGAAGAAGGATATTGTAGGATTTGTAGCTCGGTGTCTCAATTGTCAGCAGGTGAAATATGAGCATCATAGACCAGGTGGCTTGCTTCAGCAGATGTATGTTCTAGAGTAGAAGTGGGAATGGATCACCATGGACTTTATAGTTGGGCTTCGACAGACTTTGAAGAAGTTCGTTGCTATTTGGGTTACTGTGGATCGGCTGACCAAGTCTGTGCACTTCATTCTTGTTTATACTACCTATTCTTCAGAGTGGTTGGTAGAGATCTATATCCGAGAGATTGTTCTCTTGCATGGTGTCCCAATTTCCATCATTTCATATAGAGGCAATCAGTTCACTTCGCAATTTTGGAGGGTCGTGCAGAGAGAGTTGGGTACTCAGGTCGAGTTGAGAACAACTTTTCACCTTCAGACGGACGGACAGTCCGAGCGCACTATTCAGATATTGGAGGACATGTTGCGCGCTTGTTTTATTGATTTTGGTGGTTCATGGGATTGGTTTCTACCGCTCGTGAAATTTGCTTATAACAACAATTATTAGTCGAGTATTTAGATGGCCCCATAGGAGGCTTTGTAAGGGAGACGGTGTAGATCTCCAGTTGGTTGGTTTGAGCCTGGCGAGGCTAGGCTATTGGGTACAGATTTGGTGCAGGATACCTTAGACAATGTGAAGGTGATTCAGGAGAGGCTTCATACAACGCAGTCGAGGCAAAAGAGTTATGCTGACAGGAAGGTTCGTGATGTGTCCTACATGGTTATGGAGAAGGTTCTACCGAAAGTTTCACCCATGAAGGCTGTTATGAGATTTGGGAAGAAGGATAAATTGAGTTCTCAGTTCATTGGGCCTTTTGAGGTACTTCGGAGTATTGGGGAGGTGGCTTATGAGCTTGCTTTGCCACCTAGCTTATCGAGTGTGCACCCGATGTTTCATGTTTCTATGCTCGAGAAGTATATTGGTGATCCTTCTCATATTTTGGATTTTAGCACGGTTCAGTTAGATAGTGATTTGACTTATGATGTGAACCAGTGGCTATTTTGGAGCGTCAGGTTCGGAAGTTGAGATCAAACAATATAGCTTCAGTGAGAGTGCAGCGGAGAGGTCCACCCATGGAGGAGGCTACTTGGGAAACCGATCGCGAGATGCAGAGTAGATATCCTCACGTATTTGAGGCTTCAGGTATGTTTCTTCACTCGTTTGAGGATGAACGTTTGTTTAAGAGGGGAAGTATGTGATGACCCGGCCGGTCGTTTCATGAGTTAGTTACTGCTTTATTTTCCCCATTTTTTATTCTTTATGTTTGGTTCGACTGTATTATATAGTATCGGGTTGGTTGGTTTGGGTTCGAAATTGTTTGGTAGAGTAATGAGACACTTAGTCTCTTAAGTTGGTCTTTTAGTTGGAAAAGTCAATCGAAAGTTGACTTATGACAAAACGATCTAGGAATTTAGTTTTTACAATTCGGATAGCTTCGGGAAGTGATTTGGGACTTAGGAGTGTGATCAGAATGTGTTTTGGAGGTCCGGGGTAGATTTAGGCTTGAATAGGCTAAATTGGAATTTTGGCATTTTTCGGTTGGTACCATAGATTTTGATATAGTGGTCGGAAGGGAATTCTGGAAATTAGAGTAGGTCCGTTGTGTCATTTGGGACATGTGTGCAAAATTTCAAGTCATTCGGACGAAGTTTGGTACACTTTTTGATCGAAAGCGGAATTTGGAAGTTTTGGAATTCATAGGCTTGAATCCGAGGGTGATTTAGCGTTTCGACGTTGTTTTGTGTCTTCCGAGGGTTGTTACAAGTTTTAATAGGGTTATGTGACTTTTTGGCATGTTTGGTTAAGGTCATGAGGACCTCGGGATGGATTTGGATAGTTGTCGGGGAGTTTAGATTTTTGGAGCCGCTGCAGAATTTTCTGCTCCTATTGTTTCTGCACCTGCAGCTTGGGGACCGAAGGTGCGATGCTGCAGATGCGTTTCAAGGGACGCAGATGCGACCAAGGTGATGAAGGGAAGGAGCCTCAGAAGTGGAGATCCGAGCGCACCTGCAATGGCGCAAGTGCGGATATTTAACCGCAGATGCGGTTTTGAGCGGATAAGTGACTTCCGTCGGTGTGACCATTGGACCGTAGGTGCGGTTATGCAGGTGCATATTTAAAGCCGTAGGTGCGGAATCCCTGGGCCAGAACCTATATAAGGTCTCCTTCGCGCTTTTCAGCTTTATTTCACCATTTTTGAGTCAGATTTGGAGCTTTTGGGGAGATTTTGAAGAGGGAATTCAAGGGAACTTTGTTGAGGTAAGATTGTTGAACCTAAAAATCAATCTTATGTCATTTGCTTACTCATTAGACTAGGAATTTATGGAAATTAAGGGTTAAAAATTAAAGAACTAGGGCTTGAAATTGGAAACCTTTGATTAGGGATCTGAGGGGTCGTTTATGGTCGAATTTTGGTATATTTGATATGTACAAACTCGTGAGAATGTAAAAATTCTATTGATGTGACTTTTAATGGATTTAGAGACGTGGGACCGGGGGTCAGATTTGGTCAATTTCGGGATTTTTGGTGTAAATTGGTTATTTTCGAGTGGTTTTGTTCCTTTAGCCTATTTTGATGTTATGATTGTGATTTTGGATAGATTTGACGCGTGTTGACGCCGATTTAAGAGGCAAGGGAATCGCGGGATAGAGTTTGGACCAGATTGAGATCAGTAATGATTGTATATGTTGTCCTGAGGTTATGAAATCGGATTTCACATTTTTGTGCTACTTTGAGGTGACGCACACACTAGATGATGAGAGTGGGGTCATTCACCGTTGGGGATTGTGACTTGGTCCGTCCTATACGACTGTTAAGTCACGTATTAGATTTAATACTATTTAATATTATTGTGTTTTGAAAAATATTGCTATGTTTGGGGCTAAATGCCGTGTTTGGGCCTTGTGCAGACTGTTTGGACCCTTAGGGGCTTTTTACTACTTTTCCCTTACTGTTTTGATAACATTTACACTCAGTTTGTCTATGCTTTCACTGATTTCCTAACTCGGGTTTTATTTACTCCTTTTGAGGTTATAAGTGATATTTTGAGTCGAGTACCTGTTTTACTGTTGCCTGAGGGGCTTGAGTGAGTTCTAACTGAGTGAGACCGAGGGCCTGTGTTGTGAGTATGTTATGGGATCGGGATGCGCGCCGCAGCGTGTTACATTGATTTGTGATATATGAGAGGCCGAGGGCTTGATTTGTTATACTGTTTGCTGTAGCGTTATGACGTGGTTTACGTGTTTTCTTACTGCTCAGCTGCTTTTACTTTTATTACTTACTAAGTTGTCATACTCACATTACTCCCTGCACCTTGTTTGCAGATCCAGGAGTCTCGAGTCGCGATAGTGAGTGCTGATTAGCCTTCCAGCAGGCCTCCAGAGTTGACTAGGTAGCTGTTTGGCGTTCGCAGCCTAGTGCTTCTCCTTCCTATCTTATTCAGACTATCTTAGTATTTTATTTTTCAGACTATGTTGTCGCTTTCTTATTCCGAGACGAGTTGTAGTTGCTCATGATTGCTGACACCTCGATGTCGGGCTGTGTTACGTTTCCCCATTTTCTATTTCGACTTATATTATGTGATTTTTAGCTAATTATTGACTTTAAATGTCTTATTATGAATTTCTGGTTGGTTTGGGGTTTGTGTCGGCTGGCCTAGTTTCACGATAGGCACCATCACGACCGGTTCCGTTTTAGGGTCGTGACACATTACTTAAACTGCAACATTATATGCAAAATTATTGTCAACAACAATATTATTCTGGTTCCACCTTTTCCCCGTAGAGACATAACTTATTGAGATCTCTTCATTTTCATCATTTCCATGTACTAGAGCCTCCTGTGAGGTCTTATCAATTACTCTATCTTTATGCTCCTCTTGAGAAATTTCCTCCATGTTATGATCATTTGCTCCTTTCCTTTTTTGGGGATTCTTATCCTTGGAACTGATTGGTCTACCACGTTTAAGGCGTGGCCTAGATTCATTTGCATTATCATACTATCCAACCGGGACATCAACTCGAATTGGAGCATTTACAGCTCGAATATGCGATTTAGTAACCCGTGGAAGGTTAGTAAATGCATCTGGAAATTGATTGCAACATTTTGCATATAAATGATCTTTTGAACTTCTTGCTCACATTGATTTGTATGAGGATCCAAATGAGATAGAGATAATACATTCCAATCTATCTCCTTTTCTAGCTGTTGTCACACCTCCCTTTTTACCTACACCCTGAAAAGATGGTATAATAAAGGGAGTTTTTTCCAATTTAAGGACAATCGAAAATGGATTCATTTATTAAGAAATTCAAAGTCGCCACTTGGGAGATTTATGGTGTCCCAAGTCACCGGTTAAAAATCCCAAATCGAGGAAGAGAATGACTCTGTTTAACAGTCCGCGAACCAGAAATCCGTGTAAGGAATTCTGTTAACCCGGGAGAAGGTGTTAGGCATTCCCGAATTTTGTGGTTCTAGCACAGTCGCTCAATTGTTATATTTGGCTTAATTATCTGATTTTTAGAATATTTGAACCTATGTGCATCTTTTAACTTTTAACCGCTTTTATCAATTTTAAGGAATATTGAACGTCGTTTAAAACATGTCTTTGGCTTGCGTCACATGAAATGCGCCCGCAATCCGGAACACCTTTCATTTAATATTTTGGGATTTGGATTTGGATCACATGAAATGTGCACCCGGGTTTAAGAAGGTAAAATTATTAAATAACGCATCTAAAAGCAACTAACGCATTGATAACTTTGCGAGGACCATGAGAATTTGCTAAACGCACGCCTCGATTTCTAAGGATAAACAATATTAATTTAAAGCGAGGGCCATGCAATTGCGATTTTGTTTGGCATGGCTCCCATCGAATTATTCTAATTGGAGGGTTCCTAAACTAATTCATAAAGGCCTTAAATTGTTATTGGTTTTGAATGGCATACCTCAGTTAATCAAGGGATTTAACTAATTGACTAAAAGTATAGGAAGTTATTGAATCGAATCCATGGGACCAGGCTCGATCAATTTGAAACAAAAAGAATGGGACCAGTTTACTAAATGCTAATCGGGCCAAGAGTGATGGCCCAAAACACGAGCCCTCAAAGGCACTTGGAGCAAAATGTAACGTTAAAAATCTTGAATGGAGTAATTACTACTATAATTTTAGCTCAAATGCATTTGAAGCTTTTCATTTCACATATGAATTCTCAAACAACCTTATATGCAATAACACCTCTTTCACACACATTAGTTATCGATTTTAACACTAAAAATAACATCCCTCACTTGTATTAGAATCTGATGCAATTTTACACAAATTTGGATTTCAAATCATTTCTAGAGAAAACATGATATGCAAGAACTGAAACTGGCTAAGAAGATTTACTAATTCTGAAATCAAACTCCTACAACTATTTGATAGCCTTACGTATTCACATGACAAGGATACGAGAATAATATTGACATGCAATCAGAGACCTAAGCCTCAACCCTGTACATCATACCTAAGTTATTCCCATTCAATATGGAACCATCACATTTCAGAATATCACATACTGTCCATAGGTTATTACTTGATGATTTCCAAACTTAAATAATCACAAAAAATCTACAACTATTGTTCCTTGTTCTCCAGGTGGACGCATGACTTCAAAATCTACAACTATTGTTCCTTGTTCTCCAGGTGGACGCCTGACTTCAAAAATCTACAACTATTGTTCCTTGCTTGTTCCTTCAAAAATCTACAACTATTGTTCCTTGTTCTCCAGGTGGACGCCTCACTTCAAAATCTACAACTATTGTTCCTTGGTCTCCAGGTGGATACCTGACTTCAAACTATCTTCAACTATTGTTCCTTGTTCTCCAGGTGGACACCTGACTTCAAACTATCTTCAACTATTGTTCCTTGTTCTCCAGGTGGACGCCTGACTTCAAAAATCTACAACTATTGTTCCTTGTTCTCCAGGTGGACGCCTGACTTCAAAAATCTACAACTATTGTTCCTTTTTCTCCAGGTGGATGCCTGACTTCAAAATCTACAACTATTGTTCCTTGTTCTCTAGGTGGATGTCTGACTTCAAAAATCTACAACTATTGTTCCTTATTCTCCAAGTGGATGCCTAACTTCAAAAATCTACAACTATTGTTCCTTGTTCTCCAGGTGGATGCCTGACTTCGAAATCTACAACTATTGTTCCTTTTCTCCAGGTGGACGCCTGACTTCAAACTATCTTCAACTATTGTTCCTTGTTCTCTAGGTGGAAGCCTGACTTCAAAAATCTACAACTATTGTTCCTTGTTCTTCAGGTGGACGCCTGACTTAAAAAATCTACAACTATTGTTCCTTGTTCTCCAGGTGGACGCCTGACTTCAAAATCTACAACTATTGTCCCTTGTTCTCCAGGTGGACGCCTGACTTTAAAATCTACAACTGTTGTTCCTTATTTTCCAGGTGGACGCCTGACTTCCAAAATAAATAAAACAAAAGGAATTTTCTGCCCCAGTTCGATAACTGAGTGCATCTGTGAGTGTTATCTGAATCCTGTCACTAAATATCAGTAAGAATTTGAAATGTAAAACTTGAATTATACTCCCTTGTTCTCCAGGTGGGCGCTTGATTACCAAAACTTGAATTGTATTCCTTGTTCTCCAGGTGGGCGCCTGATTACTGAACTTGAAATGTATTCCCTTGTTATCCAGGTGGGCGCTTAATTGCAACAAAATAGACAAAACAAAGAAAATTTTCTGCCCCAGTTTGGTGGCTGTTGGGTACTTTCTCTTCCTTCGCAGAAAATTTTCCCGCCATCAACAACATTTCTTGCCCATGTTTCAAAACACAGAAAAATTTGGTCAGTTTAGGGTGTGGTAATTGGTTGTGATATTCCTGCTGGGGATGGTTTTCCCTTCCCTCCTTTCCATACTTGGTTTTGTCCAACTGCCTTGACCTCGGTCGAGAATTTCTGACCCTCTGACTACTCCTTATCCATGAACCTCCCAACCGTCGTTTTCCACTTCTAGTCTTCTTATCTAATCCCATACCTAGCATGTAATCTTAAACCATTCTATTATTTGGGTTTCCAATGACGACTTTTACGTCCCGTCACATTATCATCGGCCTGTCCTATCCACACTTTGCTTCGCACCATATTGGAGACTGGCAGTAAGCTTTGAAATTCCTTCTTATTTGTTAGAATCGAATTACCATTGAAAAAGCCTTAGCCAAAAGAAAAAAAAATGCGATGATTTCAAAAGACAAAAATAAAAGAGAAAATCTTCCTTTAGGAGACCGTCTGACAAAAGAAAAGGACTTATCTGAATGGGATAACCGATCCCAATGATCATGTTGTGCATTTCGGATTAACCAACCCAGTCTATTCAATTCAATCAATTTCCAACTGTCTTGCTTCGCGCCTCAAGATTTTCACAACCCAATTTTTTGCCGAATCACCATCTTTGTTCTGCTTGATGCCTCGACGGATCTCTGCCGTCAGCCTTATCTCATTTTCTCCTTTTTCTATTTCTCACTACCTTATGGTGCCTGTGATGGTTTTCACCAATAAGACTCTCTCATTTTTTAGATTTCTCTCAGCTTTCCTCGCCTTATAGTGCCCTTCGAGGGTTTTCACCATTAAGACTCTCTCATTTCTCTCATCTTTCGTCGCCTTACAGTGCCCTTGCGGGTTTTCACCAATAAGCCTCTCTCATTTTTCATTTTTCTTGCTTAAACTGGAGTGTTACCCCTGATATGAATCATCTTTACTTGCTTGACTTGGCACCTCTCGAAGATTGATCGTGAGGTCTTTCTTTGGACATTAATATGGGTTTTTGGATATGGTTGGAAAGAAAAGAGTATCAAAAGCTCAAACCAAATTCAACGGGTTAGAATTACTACTTTTGGAAAAAACTTTCTTATCACGAACACAACTTCTGCCCCATTTTCTTGCTTGGGGATCTTCCGATTTTTGTTTCATTATGACCGAGCCGTGAAGCTACCTACGTATCCTTAAAAGGAATCAGGTCAAACGTAGTTCACCCGATTTTCCTTATTGTTACAATTTTTCTTTTCACTTATTATTATATATTTTTCTTTTTTGTTTTTTTCCGTTACTACTTCCAAAAGAAGGATATGAAATAAAATGAATAAGGATCAAAGAGGGGAAACAAAGGGTAAAGTGTTTAGATAGCATAACAAATTGCCTTCGTCATTCCAGTCTTCGAAACAATGCCAAATACAAATAATCACAATAAACAAAGAAAATCATACATAGTATCTTTTGACTGCATCAGAGTTAATGGCCATGTCTACACATCTGCCTTCGATGTTTGTTAGATACAAAGCACCATTGGATAACACTCTTGTCACAACGAATGGCCCTTGACAATTTGGGGCAAACTTGCCTTTCGCTTCGGCCTGATTTGGAAGGATACGTTTCAACACTTGCTGACCTACTTCAAACTTCCGGGGATGCACCTTTTTGTTGTATTCTCTTGCCATTCTCTTTTGATATTACTGACTATGACACACCGCTACCAATCTTTTCTCATCAATCAAACTCAATTGCTCCAACCGGGTTTTGACCCACTCGTCATCATCAATCTCAGCCTCAGCGATAATCCGAAGGATGGGATTTCAACTTCCCTGGGTATTACCGCTTCAGTACCATATACAAACAAGTAAGGAGTTACACCTACTGAAGTACGAATAGTAGTGCGATAACCCAAAAGTGCAAATGGTAATTTTTCATGCCATTGCCTGGAACCTTCTACCATTTTCCTCAATATTTTCTTTATGTTCTTGTTGGGTGCCTCGACTGCTCCATTTGCCTTGGGACGATATGGGTTTGAATTGCGATGTGTAATCTTAAACTGTTGACATACTTCCTTCATCAAATTACAGTTAAGATTAGCACCATTGTCTGTGATGATTACCTTTGGGATTCCAAATCGACAGATGATCTTTGAGCGAACAAAATCAACCACTGCTTTCTTGATTATAGACTTGAAAGTTTTAGCCTCAACCCACTTGGTAAAATAATTAATGGTCACCAGAATGAACCTGTGCCCGTTGGATGATGCTGGTTCAATTGGTCCAATGACATCCATGCCCCAAGCAACGAAAGGCCATGGTGCCGACATTGTGTGCAATTTTGATGGCGGAGAATGAATCAAATCGCCGTGTATTTGGCATTGATGATACTTGCGCACAAAACTGATACAATAGCATTCCATGGTGAGCCAATAATATCCTGCTTGAAGAATTTTCTTTGCTAGAACATATCCTCTCATATGCGGTCCATAAACTCCCGCATGTACTTCGGACATGACAGTGGTGGCTTCTCTCGCATCTATGCATCTCAACTACCCAAGGTCTGGTGTTCTTTTATACAAAACCCCTCCACTGAAGAAAAATCCACTCGCCAACCGCCAAATTTTTCTTTTCTGATCCCCCGTGTATTGCACCGGATATATCCCCATTCTAATATATCCCTTGATATCATGGAACCATGGTTCGCCATCAAGTTCTTCCTCTATCACATTACAGTAAGCATGCTGATCGCGGACTTGAATATGCAAAGGATCGACATAAGCTTTGTCCGGGTGATGTAGCATTGATGCCAAGGTCGCTAAAGTATCGAAAACCTCATTATCGACCCTTGGTATATGCCTGAACTCCACTGATCGAAACCACTGACAAAGATCATGCAAACATTGTTGGTAAGGTATGAGTTTCAAATCCCTTGTTTCCCATTCTCCTTGAATTTGATATACCAGGAGGTCTGAGTCCCCCAAGACCAAAACTTCCTGGACATCCATGTCTGCAGCTAGCCTTAAACCCAAGATGCACGCCTCGTACTCAGCCATATTGTTAGTACAATAGAAACGAAGCTGAGCCATAACATGATAGTGATGTCCTGTTTCAGAAATAAGCACAAACCCTATCCCAACTCCTTTTATGTTCCCAGCTCCATCGAAGAAAAGTTTCCAACCTGGTTTTTCAGTCAGTTCCAGTTCATCAATATGCATCACTTCTTCATCAGGAAAATAAGTCCTCAATGGCTCGTATTCTTCATCGACCGGGTTCTCGGCCAAGTGATAGGCCAATTCTTGTGCTTACATCGCTGTCCTCATCACGTAGACGATGTCAAACTCCGTGAGTAAAATCTGCCACTTTGCAAATCTCACTGTGGGCGTAGGCTTTTGAAAGATATACATTAATGGATCCAACCGTGAGATAAGGTAAGTAGTATATGACGACAAATAATGTTTCAACTTTTGTGCTACCCAGGTTAGGGCGCAACACGTCCTCTCCTGGTGAGTGTACTTAACCTCATAGACCGTGAACTTCTTGCTAAGATAGTAGTGTCGACGCCCCCTTTTTCACCCCAAGGCGGAATCAGGTTTACTACATTATGGACAAAATAACACTTATTCCCTTTTGAGGAACCGGGTTATGGAATTTGAAGAGTCGCCACCTAATGATTATAGTACATTAGGACACTTTTTAGAGGAAAGAAAGGATTCGAAGGAAAACCAGAGTTCGGGTAAGGGCTTGAGATTATCTC
>MU780689.1:0-54476 GCA_026770625.1 Nicotiana glauca
ATACTAGTTTCCAAACAAATTGTTCCAACACCAGCCACCCTAGATACAGTCTCATTACCCATACTCAAAGTTCCATAGTAACCCTGAGTATAGGATGAGAAAAATTCCTTCCTTGATGTCACATGAGATGCGGCACCACTGTCCACAACCCAGCTTGACTCATCACACGCGATATTTATCAGATCCGCATAAAGGAAAGTAACAAGATCTTCTGTAGTGACGGTGGCCACACGATTGCCATCTTCTTTATGATCTTCCTTGTCTCTATTCTCCTTTTTCAAAATCCGACAGAACTTCTTTGTGTGCCATTTCTTCCCGCAATGATAGCACTCAATACCTTTAAGTCTGCTTCTGGATTTGCTTCTATTATATTCTCTATTTTGAGAACCCCGATCCTTGTTTCTTCCCCTAGAGTCAGTCACCAAGACATCTGATGAGGAGGAACCTTGAGATTTTCTTCTCATCTCTTCATTTAAAAGGATGCTCTTGGCAATATCCACAGAGATCATACCATCCGGAGCAGAATTTGATAATGAAGTTCTAAGAATTTCTCAAGAATATGGTAGGGAACCAAGTAGAAACAAGCCTTGAATTTCTTCATCAAATTGAATGCCCATAGCAGATAATTGGTTCATGATCCCCTGAAAATTATTCAGATGATCTGTCATCGCGGAACCATCGTGGTATTTTAAACCCAACATCTGCTTTATTAGAAACATTTTGTTGTTTCCAGTTTTTCGAGCATACAAACTTTCAAGGTTCTCCCATAGGGTCCGAGCATGTGTCTCCTCAGAAATATGGTTCAAAACATTATCATCAACCAACTGTCTAATAAAGTCGCAAACTTGCCTGTGTAACAAACTCCACTCTTCATCTGATTTATTATCAGGCTTTATAGTGGTGAAGACAGGTAGATGAAAATTCTTGACATAGAGCAAATCTTCCATTTTGCCCTTCCAAATGGCATAATTTGTGTCATTCAAAGTAACAATTCTACTAGTGTTGGCTTCCATTGTTTATCACAAATACAAATACAATTTATTGTGAAACCAAAGTAATTCTTTTCTAATGTGGAAGTTCAGACTGTGCTGCAACCACAGAGCATACTCAGACAGAACCTTGGCTTTAATACCACTAGTTGGGAATTAAACCCCATAAAAATAGTATTCACGGTATTAATGATAAACGCAGAACACTAAGTTATGGTTAAATCAGCAAGAATAGAAATACAGTAATAATGACACCAAGATTTTACGTGGAAACCCTTCTGAATAAGGGAAAAACCACGGCCAAGAGGAGCAACTGATATCACTAAAGCGAGGAATTTCCTAAGACCACTACACGCTCAAAAGAAGTAAACACTCTTTTGCTCTTTCCACCTCACTAAAATATCTCTCACACTCTATGTTTCTTCACAAACTATTTTCCTACAGTTTATGGAATACCTTGCTCTCTTTTTTCTCTCTTTGTTGGTGTGTCTTACGATGAATGTAGAGGTACCTATTTATAGTTGTAGAAACTCCATGTTGATGTATGCAGTGACATCAACTCTACTACAAAAGTTGTATAAGGTCAAATTCTGCCCCTTATTGTAGCAATGACCCATGACTAAACAATGGTCGTAGTAAGGTTATGCCCCAGAATGTCGGAGCGAAAGTGAGTTCATAAGTCTTGTCATCCCCTCGAGGAAGCATGACCTATCTTTATATTTCTTTTATTATTTCGAGAAGGTCCTCCTGTTATATAAAGGAGGATCCCAATGTTGTAAAGGGATAAATTTTTTTCTAATACAAGCTCTCTCTCTATCTCTCTTTCTCTCTACCTTTCTACTCTCTAGAACTTTCAATACATCCAAGACGATAAAAGATATTATACACATTTCTAGGTCTTATTACTTTCGATTACGATTTACCTTTGATCTACTTTTTGATTGTATTTGATGGCAAAGTATTCGTTAACTTTCGAGTCAAATAATTTGCCGCCGTCTGTGGGGATTTCGGCAATCGAAATCTTAGTCTGCACCTAGAATCTCAAGAACAAACCACCTCCCTTCACACCCTATTGATATAAAAAATGGCAGAAAATGATGCAAGATTGAAAGCAATAGCTGTTGTCACAACCAACCTCATTGGCCCCTTCAACGAGGTCGGTATAGAAAATATCTTGAGCACAACACCTGGCAGCATTCAAGAAGGAGAAATCTCACCCTCTCCATTTGAAGATCTGACGATCTTACGCAAGAAAGGAGCTTCCATGTCTGTGGTCAAAGAAACTCCACCCCCAGTGGTCAAGAAACTACTAGAAGAATGGCTGATGAACACCCTAGGCAGCTTACTCGAGAAATCGCCCCAAAACAACGCTAAGAACCCATTGACGACAGACATCGCTACCACCAGTGAACACTATACTGTACGAACAAACAACAACCACTCCAATGACCAGACCAGCGATGGCACACTTGCAGCCATCCTAAAGAAAATGGAAGAAATGGAAAGTGAAAATAAGGCACTTCGGGGCCAAATGAAAGAGCATCAAGAAAGGGTGGACAAAATTCCCGGCGCTCCTAAGTTACTGCCAAAGCACGACGTGGGAAGATCATCGAACAGCCATACAACGAAGGAGCTTCACCTCACCCGATCCCAAAAACCTTCAAAATGCCGCCTTACTTAAGGATATATGACGAGACGACAGACCCGCAGACCACCTGATCCACTATGTGACCACTATAAAGGGTAATGATACGTCAAAGGAACAAGTACCATCCGTACTACTGAAAAAGTTCAGGGAGACGTTGACGGGAGGGGCGTTAACATAGTACTCGCAGTTGCTAGCCAGAACGATATCAACATTCGAAGAAATGGCAGATAAATTCACCACCGCCCATGCAGGAGCAAAGAAAGCAGAGGCCAGGGTCAACGACATCTTCGCCGTCCGGCAAACCGCAGGTGAGGGACTCAGGGACTTCCTAGCCAGATTCAACAGAGTAAGGATGAGCCTACCAAACGTATTGGAAGGCATGGTGGTAGCAGCCTTCCAAAATGGACTGAGCAGAGATGGTTCAAGAGCAACCAAAAAGCTACTAAGTCGACTCATGAAGTAGCCCCCACCACATGGGAGGAAATACACAACACCTACTGCGCCGAGGTACGAGCAGATGAGGATGACCTCAACGGACCAATCCAGTGGCTCACGATTATACAGTCAGAAGCAAGAAGGGATCCACACAGCGAGGGTTGGCAGGAATAATCCTCACATTTCAACAAAGAAAGGCATCAGCCTTACACCAGATCCTCGCATCCACCCCCGCCCAGACACAGAGAAGCACTACAGCGACATGTCGCCCCACTCCGTAACGAAAGAGGTATGCCCCCTTTATTATCTGCCCATAACTTTTGCGTCTCTCCCCCAAAAATAGTGTACGCACTGGAGAAGTTGGGCACCAAAGTACAATGGCCGTAAAAAATGAAATCGAGCCCCGGCACAAGGAAATCAAATATCCTGTGCGAGTTCTACCAGGAACGAGGGCACAAAACCGAAGACTGCATAGGGCTACGGCAGGAGGTAGTTAGAATGTTGAACCAAGGGTACTTGAGGGAGCTGCTTAGCGATAAAGGAAAGATAAATTTCGCATGAGGGAGGGAACTGTCACGCCCAGAATCCGAGGGACATGACCGGCGCTCAACCGGGGAGTCCCAGTCAAGCGGACCTAGGTGCCTCTCCTACCCCACGTGTTACCCCGTATTTTTCATTACTTACTAGCCAAGAGAAATAACTATTTACAATCAAGACACCTTTTTATAACAAATCATATATATGGTACATGATTCATAGCGTGGTTGCACTTTACATAGCCCAACGTGTAAGATACATATTACATAAGTTCATGACCCACATTTCCTGTCTACGGAGCCTTTAAACATAAAAAAGGGATGATATCGTACTTGCCGATAACAAGGCCCCGGCTATACCTTATACAAATATCAAAATAAGATCCCAAAACAGAAGCGGCATGAGCCACGCAGGGCCCCGAAAGGAAAGGGGCTCACCAATTTAGCTGACAGGAAGTGATGAAGAGCTACGGTCGATGACTAGAGTACCTTCTATGGATACACCTACAATCATAACACGAATGTAGCGCCCCCGGCAAAAGGGACATCAATACACTTGAATTGTACTGGTATGTATGAACAAACTTGCTCCAAGTAAACTCAATCCATATACAAGTAGGTAACAGTAATAGAAACAACAATCAAAATGCACAAGAAAAGGAACAATCAAGCCAAACAAGTTTTCAATCTCTCCTGTTTCCCCCTTCCACAATTCCACGTCAATGATTTCACAATTTGCTCAAATGTTTATTTCAATAGTGATTTCGATCACTTTCCACCCTTATTACCTCGGCCACCCTTATTACCTCGGCCACCCTTATCACCACAACCCACACCTTATAACTTCGTGTTGCGGTGCGTAACCCGATCCCACCGTATAGTCACAATTCACCAACAACACAACAACAATCAACAATTCACAAAGATCAACAACAACACTTCTTCAGAAATAACAACAACAATTTACAAGTATTTCCACAACCATCAATACTATTTTCCGTCATATCCAACAATTCACATGTATTTTACATCACAACGACAATTGCCCACAATAAGCCATAGATGTGGTTATCACAATTATTCCAATTGCATTATTTACGATTTTCTTTCGTCATTTGTTCCTCAATTCTTACCACAAGCACAATCACAAATAATTTCATGAATAAGCCACGCAGACATCACATACCAAACATTCGTACGCCAAATAAGGCGATTCTATAAAGATCAAGGTTAGCCATACATACCTGGAGCCAAATTTCCTTTTACGATCTACTTCCAACTTTACCAAAAATCCTGACAACGTCAATCTAGCACACAAATTAATACATATTTCTTAGAATCAAAGTTCACAATCACTGCCCGAACATATTTAGGTTATCAACCCTCATTTACATAATTCTTTACTCCCACCTAATTACTCTTACTAGATTTTAGGTTTTAATAGACATGCATGAGTGTTTCGACCCCTATTACCAAGAATCAACACATAAGAATCTCCCTTTTTATTAAAATATGAAAATCAATGAAAAAGAGTTGGGGACCTTACCTGCAAGAATGGAGATAAAGCTAATACTCAAGAATTTTCGGGCCTGGGTGACTTTGTAAAATCAAATTGATGAAGATTGCTTTCTCTCTCAAGAACCCTCTCTTCCCTCTCTCTTATTTTGCCCAGTAACTTGATTAAAATGAGGGGTTAGGGTGTTTTATTAAAAAGGGGGTCAGGTTTAAAATTTAGAAAATTTAAAAGCCCGAGCAGGATCTGCGATCGCAATTTGCGATTGCAGAATCGAAATGCAGTCCGCAGATTGGACCGCAGAAGTGTCCCAAAACTCTGAGCGTTTCTGCTTGGGAATGCGACGGGAATGCGGTCCGCATTCCTGTTCTGCGGTCGCATAATGCACCGCAGAACTGACCTTCACAAATTCTTGAGGAATTTATGCGATGGTTATGCGGTCCGCATATGGATTATGCGATCGCATAATGGACCGCATTTTTAACATCAATTTCGACTAACTCTCTGATTAACTCTGCGGCAGAAATGCGGTCCGCATACCTGATCTGCGACCGCATTCTGGACCGCATAATGACAATTTTCTAGAAAATTTTGATTCTTGATTTTTAAGTGCAAAATCAGTAAAAAGGGTCTGAACCTTTGCGAGCTTCTACACATTCCTAACATATATTTGGAACTTGGCACTACAAACTACTAGGTTTTGAGCATAAAATTTTACGGGGCCTTACATCCTCCCCTACTTATAATCATTCGTCCTCTAATGAGGATTTTTGAAAATCAGTTGGTTTGAAAAACATTGATATGCAAGCTCCCAAGTTTCTTCACTAATCCCATGATTTAGAAAAATTTCGCCAGAGTTTACTTTGTAATTTGGACATATTTACCTGTCAGAGAGCCCCCGAAACACATTTTCAAGCACCATCACACAACTTTTGTTACCCCTATAACTGATATACAATCCATCACCTCCTACACTTGTACATATACAATCGCTTGACACACTTTTGCACATAGTTTGATTACTCCAATGAGCCCCATACAATTTAACCACTACGATTCACTATACACATGCAAATTAATCATTACCAATATGTACTATCATAAGCCAGTTACTTATCACAATTCATTTACCAAGAAGGGTTTGCATATGGCTCAAATAATCATAACACATACAATTTTGGCACAATTTGAAGAATTACAATAGTAAAGCATTTAGGGGAGAAATGGGGTGTCTTTGCACCAAATGGGACACAATGCCAGTTCGCTAGGGACAAGAGTTCGCACGATCACTACTGGACTTGCTCGAACAAATGGGGATATTTTTCTATCATCTCATCTTCCACTTCCCAAGTGGTTTCCTCGACTTGTTGATTCCGCCACAACACTTTAACTAAAGCAATTTCCTTGTTTCGCAATTTACGAACCTGTCTATCAAGAATAGCAACCGAAATTTCTTCATACGATAAATCTTCAATAACCTTGAGGTCTTCTACTGGCGCGATGGTGGACGGATCTCCAACCACTTTCCTTAACATAGACACATGGAACACCGGGTGCACTAGGGATATTTCAGGGGCAACTCTAGCTTATAAGCAACTTGCCCGATCCTTTAAATAATCCGGTAAGGCTCGACATATCTAGGACTCAGCTTCCCTCTCTTACCAAATTGCATGACTCCCTTCATAGGAGACACTCTCAAAAATACCCAATTATCTACTAGGAACTCTAATTCTCTTCGACGTACGTCCGTATAGGACTTCTGGCGACTCTGAGCAGTCTTCATCCTTTCCTGAATGACTTTAACTTTTTCCATAGCCTGGTGCACGAGATCTGGCCCTATCAACTCTGCTTCACCTACTTCGAACCATCTGATCGGAGACCTACATCTCCTTTCGTACAATGCCTCAAATGGGGCCATTTGGATGCTAACATGAAAGCTGTTATTGTAAGAAAATTCTATAAGGGGCAAGTGATCATCCCAACTACCTTTGAAGTCCAAGACACAAGCCCGTAACATATCTTCAAGCATATGAATAGTCCGCTCGGCCTGACCGTCAGTCTGCGGATGGAAAGCTGTGCTAAGATTCACCTGAGTACCCAAACCTTGCTGAAATTTCTTCCAAAATTTAGCTGTGAACTGGGCCCCTCGATTCGAGATAATAGAAAGTGGAGTGACATGAAGCCTTACTGTCTCTTTGATATACAACTTAGCATATTGTTCTGCAGTATCGGTGGACTTGACTGGCAAAAAGTGAGCTAATTTGGTGAGTCGATCCACTATTACCCAAATTGAGTCAAACTTTCACTGAGTAAAAGATAATCCTACCACGAAATCCATGTAGATCATCTCCCATTTCCACATTGGTATTTCCATAAGCTGGGTTAACCCACCGGGCAGCTGATGCTCAGCTTTTACTTGCTGACAATTTGGACATTTAGATACAAAGTCAGCCACACCCCTCTTCATACTGTTCCACCAATAAATTTCCTTGAGATCATGATACATTTTTGTAGAACCCGGGTGCACCGAATACTTGGAATAATGAGCCTTTGCCATTACTCTCTCCCGAAGGTTATCCATATCTGGAAACATAGCCTTCCTTGACATCATAACACACCATCATAGCCGTCGAGTGAAAATGCCGAAGTTTTATTGTTCAGAACTGCCTCCTTCATCTGTGCCAATGTTGGATCGATGAACTATTTGTCCTTGACTTCCGCTACAAGTGATGATTCTGCTCTATTACGCACCATAATTTCCTCCTCATTTGGGGTCGAAATGCAAACCCCAAGATTGGCCAACTGATAAACCTCCCAAGTTAGGAGCCTCTGATCCGCCCCCAAGTGAGCCAAACTACCCATGGATTTTCGACTGAGGGCATTGGCAACAACATTCGCCTTTCCTGGATGGTAAAAGATGTTCATATCATAATCATTAAGCAATTCTAACCACCGTTGCTGCCTCAAATTTAACTCCTTCTATTTGAACAAATATTGGAGACTCTTGTGGTCTGAGAACACATCCACATGGACCCCATAAAGATAATGCCGCCATATTTTCAAGGCAAATACAACTGCTGCAAGCTCCAAATCATTCGTCGGGTAATTCTTCTCGTGATTCTTGAGTTGCCTTGAAGCATACGCTATAACCTTCCCATGCTGCATCAATACACACCCCAAACCAACCCTGGAAGCGTCGCAATAGACCACAAATCCTTTTGTGCCTTTCGGCAAGGCCAACATCGGTGCCGAGGTCAACCTTGACTTCAATTGATGAAAACTTTTCTCACAAGCGTCGGACCATTGGAACTTAACTGCTTTCTGTGTCAATTTGGTCAATGGGGAGGCGAGGGTAGAGAATCCCTCCATAAACCTCCGGTAGTACCCGGCTAAACCCAAGAAGCTGCGAACCTCCATCGGGGTCGTGGGTCTAGGCCAATCCTTCACCGCTGCAATCTTCTGGGGGTCAACCTGAATCCCCTCACTGGGAACAACATGACCTAGAAAAGTGACGTACTCCAACAAAAATTCACATTTTGAGAATTTAGCGTATAACTGGTGCTGATGAAAAGTCTGCAAAACTGCTCTGAGGTGATCGGTATGATCCTCCCTGCTCCGCGAATCAACGAGGATGTCATCAATGAAAATAATCACAAAGGAGTCTAGAAATGGCTTGAAAACCCGATTCATAAGGTCCATGAAAGCTGCCGGGGCGTTGGTTAGCCCAAAAGACATGACCAAGAATTCAAAGTGACCATAACGAGTTCTGAAGGCGGTTTTAGGAATATCCTGCTCTCTGATCTTCAACTGGTGATACCCGGATTGCAAATCAATTTTGGAGAAGAAATTTGCACCTTGTAATTGGTCGAACAAATCATCTATCCGAGGCAAAGGATATTTATTCTTGGTGGTGACTTTGTTAAGCTGACGATAATCAATACACATCCGAAGCGACCCATCCTTCTTTCTGACAAAAAGAACCGGAGCACCCCACAGCGACACACTCGGTCGTATGAACCACTTCTCTAATAAATCCTTCAGCTGCTCCTTTAACTCTCTTAACTCTATTGGCGCTATTCTATATGGTGGAATAGATATTGGCTGGGTATCTGGCAATACATCAATCCCGAAATCAATCTCCCTATCTGGTGGAATTCCTAGAAGCTTATCTGGGAACACTTCAAGAAACTCGTTCACAACTAGCACGGACTCGAGGATAGACACTTCTGATATAGTGTCCACCACCCGAACCAAATTATAGATACACCCCTTCTTAATCAACTTCGAAGCCTTCAGGTAAGAAATAAACCTACCCTTTGGCACCACACCATTTCCTTTCCACTTAATAACCATCTCATTAGGGAACTCAAGCCTCAAGACTCTCGTTCGTCAGTCAAGCTTAGAAAAGCACGAATAAAGCCAGTCTATTCCTATGATTACATCAAAATCTACCATTTTAAGCTCAATAATATCGGCCGTGGTAATGCGACCACACACCGTGACGACACAATTCCTATAAACTCTCGAGGCTGTAATAGAATCACCAGCCAGATTCGATACAGAGAACGGCACATGAAGCTGTTCGGGTTCTATCCCAAAACTTGAAGCAATGAATGGGGTGATGTAAGACAAAGAGCACCCCGGATCAATAAGAGCATAGCAATCAATGGCCTGAACAGAGAAGATACCTGTAATAACATCTGGAGAAGCCTCAGCACTCTGGCAACCACTCAAAGCATAGAAC
Source organism: Nicotiana glauca (assembly GCA_026770625.1). Taxonomy (NCBI): domain Eukaryota; kingdom Viridiplantae; phylum Streptophyta; class Magnoliopsida; order Solanales; family Solanaceae; genus Nicotiana; species Nicotiana glauca. The sequence continues at coordinate 9,866 of MU780689.1, forward strand.
CGGCTAGGTCCACCCCTACCACGAGCTCCACCCCTAACTGCACCATGCCCTACTGGAGCTGGAGGACGCACAGATGATGTAGCAACTGAAGACTCGGATGACTAGGCAGATCCCCTACCCATACCCTGACTGGGCACACGGTAGTCCCGCTGGATGCGACCTCTCAACCCGTACCTATAACATACCGGGATATCTAAATAGCAAGTCTTGTATGGAACCTCCCACACTTGGGGCATGTAGCTCTCCCCTGCTGCTGGGACTTCACTCCTGGATGACCGGACTAACGAAACCTCCTGCTGTCTGAACATGGTCTCGAGTGACTGCTCTGCTGGTAACTGTGCACAGATGGCGGTGCACTCACAGAGGACTGAGCATATGACTGGGATGGCCCTGATGACCCTCTCCCTGGAACTGGTCTCCCTGAGTGACCCATTAACCAAGCCCTGCTGCTACTCTCCCTTTCTGCCCGTATCTTCAACTTTCTAGCCTCTGTGGCCTGAGCAAACCCTACAATCTTTCCATAATTCATATCTGAGTGCAAGGCCGCTGTAGCAGCCTCATTCACCACCAAAGGACTAAGACCCTGAACAAAACGCCGAACCCGAGCATCTATGGTCAACACTAACTGAGGAGCATATTTGGACAACCTTACAAACTCCATATGGTACTCCCAAACACGCATGTTGCCCTGCTTGAGAACCTAGAACTCAGTGGCGCAAGCTGCCATTGTCTCGGCAGGCAAAAAGTGGTCCATAAAGGCATCTATAAACTCATCCTATCTTGCTGGAGGTCTTCCCTCCTCACGGGAATCCTCCCATATCTCGAACCACGAACGCGCTGCTCCCCTTAACCTCTATGAAGCCAACTCAACCCCCTCTATCTCCATAGCCTTCATCACTCGGAGGGTCTTGTACACCTCATCAAGGAAATCCTGTTGATCGGCCTCTGGGCCTGTGCCTGAGAACTCTGGAGGGACCAATCGCAAAAACTGGTAGACTCTGGAGCTGGCAGAATCTCCATATCTGCTGGAGGACACAGGGGTATCATGGGATCTATGGGCTTGACGGCCACTAACTGGGTCAACATACGGATGGCTCCTCTAAGGTTCCCATCAGAAAACCCGAGATCAGAAGCTGGAACAGTATCAGGATTATGAGTATTGGTGGGAGGGATGGTGGCACCCTCTACCGCAGCTAGAACAGGAATGCTTGGATCGGGAATAGATGGGCCGGGCAGATTCAAGGCCGGGGATTCACTCTCACCCACAGCATCAGGTACATGATTCATGGCCACACTTGGGGTAGCGTCAGTCCCAAGGCCGAGTGTAGCTTTCTTCTTAGGTGCCATTTCTGAAAATTTCGGAACAAGCACGAGTTAGATGTAAATACTTCCACTTTCCACTTCACCGCACGATATGGAATAACAAAGAAGAGGATAGTTTCCTAAATGCCCGTGTAGCCCCCTACTTATAGATGTGGTCGATAATACACCGATAAGAAGGGCTCTACTAGGCACGACTCCGAGACATCCTATGACTATTTTAAAACCTGATGCTCTGATACCAAGTTTGTCATGCCCAGAATCCGAGGGACATGGACGGCGCTCGACCGGGTAGCCCCATTCAAGCGGACCTGGGTGCCTCTCCTACCTCACGTGTTACCCCGCATTTTTCATTACTTACTAGCCAAGAGAAATAACCATTTACAATTAAAACACCTTTTTATTACAAAACATACATATGGTACATGATTCATAGCGTGGTTTACACTTTACATAGCCCAACGTGCAAGATATATATTACATAAGTTCATGACCAACATTTCCTGTCCACGGAGCCTCTAAACATGAAAAAGGGATGATATCGTCCTTGCCGGTAACAAGGCCCCGGCTATACCTTATACAAATATCAAAATAAGATCCCAAAACGGAAAGCGACATGAGCCACGCAAGGCCCCGAAAGGAAAGGGGCTCACCAGTTCAGCTGACGCGAAGTGATGAAGAGCTACGGTCGGTGGACTGGAGTACCTGCTATGGATCCACCTACAATCATAACACGAATGTAGCGCCCCTGGCAAAAGGGACGTCAGTACACCTGAATTGTACGGGTATGTATGAACAAACTTCCTCCAAGTAAACTCAAGCCATATACAAGTAGGTAACAGTAATAGAAACAACAATCAAATGCACAAGAAAAGGAACAATCAAGCCAAACAAGTTTTCAATCTCTCCTGTTTCCCCCTTCCACAATTCCACGGCCATGATTTCACAATTTGCTCAAATGTTTATTTCAATAGTGATTTCGATCACTTTCCACCCTTATTACCTCGGTCATCCTTATTACCTCGGCTTCCCTTATCACCACAACCCGCACCTTATAACTTCGTGTTGCGGCGCGCAACCCGATCCCACCGTATAGTCACAATTCACCAACAACACAACAACAATCAACAAATTCACAAAGATCAACAACAACACTTCTTCAGAAATAACAACAACAATTTACAAGTATTTCCACAACCATCAATAATATTTTCCGTCATATCCAACAATTCACATGTGTTTTACATCACAACGACAATTGCCCATAATAAGCCATAGATGTGGTTATCTCAGTTATTCCAGTTGCATCATTTACGATTTTCTTTCATCATTTGTTCCTCAATTCTTACCACAAGCACAATCTCAAATAATTTCATGAATAAGCCACGCAGACATCACATATCAAACATTCGTACACCAAACAAGGATATTATACAGAGATCAAGGTTAGCCATACATACCTGGAGCCGAATTTCCTTTTAATATCTATTTCCAACTTTACCAAAAAGCCTGGCAACGTCAATCTGGCGCACAAATTAATACATATTTCTTAGAATCAAAGTTCACAATCACTACCCGAACATATTTAGGTTATCAACCCTCATTTACACAATTCTTTACTCCCACCTAATTACTCTTATTAGATTTTAGGTTTTAATAGACATGCATGAGTGTTTCGACCCCTATTACCAAGAATCAACACATAAGAATCTCCCTTTTTATTAAAATATGAAAATCAATGAAAAAGAGTTGGGGACTTTACCTTGCAGAATGGAGATAAAGCTAATACTTAAGAATTTTCGGGCCTGGGTGACTTTGGAAAATCAAATTGATGAAGATTGCTTTCTCTCTCAAGAACCCTCTCTTCCCTCTCTCTTATTTTTCCCAGTAACTTGATTAAAATGAGGGGTTAGGGTGTTTTATTAAAAAGGGGGTCGGGTTTAAAATTTAGAAAATTTAAAAGCCCGAGAAGGATCTACGATCGCAATTTGCGATTGCAGAATCGAAATGCAGTCCGCAGATTGGACCGCAAAAGTGTCCCAAAACTCTGAGCGTTTTTCCTTGGGAATGCGACGGGAATGCGGTCCGCATTCCTGTTCTGCGGTCGCATAATGCACTGCAGAACTGACCTTCACAAATCCTTGAGGAATTTATGCGATGGTTATGCGGTCCGCATATGGATTATGCAATCTCATAATGGACCATATTTTAAACATCAATTTCGACTAACTCTCTGATTATCTCTGCGGTAGAAATGTGGTACGCATACCTGATTTGCGACCGCATTCTGGACCCCATAATGACAATTTTCTGGAAAATTTTGATTCTTGATTTTTAAGTGCAAAATCAGTCAAAAGGGTCCAAACCGCGGCGAGCATTCGTAACACAAATTCGAAACTTGGCATTATGAGCTACTAGGTTTTGAGGACAAAATTTTATGGGGCCTTACAGGAACAACCTCGGGGATCGCCAAAGCCACCTTCGCCAGTGCGCATCATCACTATGATCATTGGAGGAGGCGACGATTCAGCAATCAATCATGTAAAATTCACCACCTCGCACAAATTAAAGCGAACAATCGCCCACGAACGGTATGGCGACTTCGAAGAAAGTATCACCTTCGATAAGTCTGATGCTGACGGTTTGTCCTTTCCTCATTATGATGCTTTAGTCATAAATTTACGTATTGCTGACACTGATGTTAAGAGGATCATGGTTGATGACGGAAGCGGCACTTGTATTATCCATCCAAGAGTCCTCGCTCAAATAAGGCTCGAAGATAAGGTAATACCATGCTGCTTAACACTAACTGGTTTTAACAATGCAATGGAATGAACCTTCACGGAGGTATCACTGCCGATTTTAGAAGGGGGAGTTACGCTGGAAACCACTTTCCACGTCATGAACCAGGAAACAGCCTACAAAGCCATCATAGGACGACCATGGATACATGCCATGCGAGCAGTCCCCTCAAGCTTCTAACAAGTGATCAAGTTCCCCACCCCTTGGGGAGTGTTTAGAATTCGGGGCGAGCCGCGCACAGCACAAGAATGCTACCGAATCGCTCAAGACTGCTCATACACCAAATAGTTGAAAGGTGTAAGTGCGGAGGCATAGCAATCAGCTGTGTCGGGGACTAAGGTCAACCCAACAACGGAAGCCATAAAAGATCCGGATATCGTAGAAGCCTACAAAGCAATGGTCGAAGATCTCGAACCAGTACAATTGGACAGCACTGACCACACGAAAAAAGCCTACATCGGACACACCCTCTGTAATCCATGTAAGTACCATGAATTCCTAGCTAACCACGCGGATCTTTTTGCTTTTTCTCATTTAGATATGCTGGGAATACCAAGAGACATCGCCACCCACAAGCTGAACGTCGACCCACTATACCCACCCATACGGAAAGTTAGAAGGAAGTTTAACGCCGCAATCAATAAGGCCATCAGCGACGTGGTAGATAAGCTACTGGCCAACGGGTCCATAAGGGAATCAAAATATCCCCAATGGGTCGCCAACGTTGTGATGGTCAAGAAGAAAAATGGGAAATGGAGGATGTGCATCGATTTCACTGACCTCAACAAATCATGCCCAAAAGACTCATTCCCATTACCCCACATCGACCAGTTGATCGACGCCACAGTGGGACATGAGCTGCAGAGTTTCTTGGATGCCTACTCCAGCTACAACCAAATCATGATATCCGAAAAAGACCAACAGAAAACAACATTCATCACCCACCAGGGGACATACTGCTACAAGGTGATGCTGTTCGAACTCAAAAACGCAGGGGCGACATATCAGAGACTAGTCACCAGATTGTTCAAGGAACAGTTTGGCAAGACCATGGAGGTCTACATCGACGATATGCTGGTAAAATCGGCAAACAAAGAAGACCACCTCGACCATCTGAAAGAAGCCTTTGAGATATTGCGGCGGTATGGGATGAAATTGAACCCAGAAAAGTGCGCCTTCAGCATAGCATCAGGGAAGTTCTTGGGGTTCCTTGTATCACAACGAGGTATCGAAGTTAACCCGGACCAGATCAAGGCAATAGACACAATACCTGAGACATTGAACAGCAAAAAACAGGTACAAAAGCTGATAGGGTGAATAGCCTCCCTATCCAGGTTCATCTCGCGATCCTCCGACAGGTGCCATAAATTTTTTAACATATTGAGAAAAGATCACAGACTACAATGGAACGAGGAATGCACCGAGGCTTTGAAAATATTGAAAGAATACCTATTTTCGCCACCACTGCTAGTCAAGGCAAACCTTGGTGAACCCTTGCCAGTATACCTTGCGGTGTCTGAAGTCGCTGTCAGCGCAGTCCTGGTCTGCGAAAACAAAGGTACGCAATCTCCTATTTACTATATCAGCAAAACCCTAATGGACGTCGAAACACGGTATCCACACCTCAAAAAACTCGCCTTAGCACTGGTCGTAGCTTCATGAAAGCTTAGACCTTACTTTCTGTACCACCCCATAATAGTTGTGACGACTTTCCCCATGAGGAGCATCCTACACAAACCCGAACTGTCGGGAAGGCTCGCCATATGGGCCATAGAGCTCAGTGAGCACGACATATCCTACCACCCAAGAAATGCCATCAAGTTGCAGGTACTTGCAGATTTTATCCGCGATTTTAGTATAGAGATTTTGCCGAAAGCGGAACTAGAGGCCATTCGTGCACCACCTGGTGCCGACCTCTGGACCCTCTGTATTGATGGCGCTTCCAACACCTCGAGATCGGGACTGGGACTCGTACTCGAGGTCCCCATGGTTGAAATAATTCGCCAGTCCATACGATGCCCTGAGATGACTAACAATGAGGCTGAGTACGAGGCCATGATTGCAGGTATGAATCTAGCCATCAAATACGGGGCTCGACGACTCATCCTCCATTGCGATTCTCAACTTTGGTAAACCAGGTCACCAGGACTTACCAGATCAAGAAACAGAGGCTGCAAAAATACCAATCAGAAATCCACAAGTTGATGCCCGAATTCGACGAATGCCGCCTGGAGAAAATCCCAAGGGCATAGCACGTCGAAGCAGATGGCCTAGCCAAGTTGGCCGCAGCCACCAAGAACATCAACAAGGGGAACATAGTCACCCTACTCCATTCTGCCATAGATCACACTGGGGTACTCTCTTTAAATCTAACTTGGGATTGGCGTAACCAGTTTATCTCCTATCTGCACGACGGAATACTCCCGCTCGACAAAAAGGTAGCCAAAAAGCTCCGCGTATAGGTCGCTCAATACTGCCTAATTAATCATGACCTGTACAAAAAAATGTTTGGTGGACCCCTCGCTAAGTGCTTAGGGCCGCACCAGACAAGGCAAGTACTCGAAGAGGTACACGAGGGTCACTGTGGCGCACACACCGATAATCGCGCCCTTGTCCGTTGCATTATACGCGCCGGGTACTACTGGCCCACGATGAAAAAGGAGGCAGCAGAGTATGTTCGCAAATTCGAACAGTGCCAAAGGTACGCCCCCATGATACATCAACCGGGAGAGCCCCTACTCTCGGTAACATCCCCTTGGACCTTCATCAAATGAGGAATGGACATAATCGGCCCCGTGCCAATAGGGCGAGGAAAGGTACGATTTTTGTTAGTTTTGACTGACTACTTCTCCAAGTTGGTAGAAGCAGGTACGTACGCCCAAATACGCGAACAGGAAGTCATTGCCTTCATATGGAAAAACATCATATGCTGCTTCGGCATTCCCAAAGAAATCAGCTGCGACAACGGCCGCCAATTTATTGGCAAAAAGGTAATGGAATTCTGTGAAAAATGGCACATCAAACGGATACTCTCCACGCCATATCATCCCGCCACCAACATCCAAGATGAAGCATCCAACAAAATAATATTGAACATTCTAAAGAAGAAACTCGAAGAGGCTAAAGGACTCTGGCCCGAATTATTACCGGAGGTACTGTGGGCGTACCGAGCAACACCCAAATCCAGCACAGTAGAAACACCATACTCACTTGTCTATGTTACCAATGTGGTTATACCAGTCGAAATCGGAGAACCAAGACTAAGATACTCACACATCAACTGACTAGACAATGACATGGGTAGGCTTCAAGACCTCAACGAAGCCGAAGAACGAAGAGAGATGGCCCACATAAGAATGACGCCTCAGAAGCAACAGGTCGAAAGGTATTACAACAAAAAGGCCAAAATACGACCACTCAAAGTAGGATATTACGTCCTCAAAGCCAAAACTTTGGCATCAAAAGACCCGAGCAAAGGGAAATTGGACACCAATTGGAGCAGGCCATATAATATCATAGCAGATGCAGGCAAAGGAACATTCCAGTTGGAAACAATGGAAGGAAAAACACTCCAAAACAACTAGAACATCGCCCACCTAAAATACTTCCACTTTTGAAGGGCATCTCCCGAGTTGTACTCTTTTTCCCTTACCCGAGTCTTGTCCCAATTAGGTTTTCTCGGGGAGGTTTTTAACGAGGCGGCGAAGGAGACACATAGGGGCACATGGAAACAGGTTTATCATACCGGCCATTCGACATGTCTCTCCTGTCCGATATGATAAAGGGACTAGCCTAGCTGATTCTCCATCATGTAAGCGGCTAAGGCCACCTTCTCCATCATGTAAGCGGCTAAGGCCACCTGCTCCATTATGTAAGCGGCTAAGGCCACCTTCTCTATTATGTAAGCGGCTAAGGCCACCTTCTCCATTATGTAAGCGGCTAAGGCCACCTTCTCTATTATGTAAGCGGCTAAGGCCACCTTCTCCATTATGTAAGCGGCTAAGGCCACCTTCTCCATCACGTAAGCGGCTAAGGCCACCTTCTCCATCACGTAAGCGGCTAAGGCCACCTTCTTTATTATGTAAGTGGCTAAGGCCACTTTCTCCATCATGTAAGCGGCTAAGGCCACCTTCTCCACTATGTAAGCGGCTAAGGATACCTTCTCCATTATGCAAGCAGCCAAAGGCCATCGCCAATAATTATCGACCCCGCTCGACGATGAAGGATAAACACTTCAACGACAGTTGAAGTTACATCCTTTGGGCCAAACTCCATCGCTAATAATTGCCGACCCCGCTCGATAATGATGAATAAACACTTCAACAACAGTTGAAGTTACATCCTTTGGGCCAAAGGCCATCGCCAATAATTGTCGACCCCGCTCGATGACGACGGATAAACACTTCAACGACAGTTGAAGCTACATCCTATGGGCCAAAGGATATCACTAATGATCGTCGATCCTGCCCGACAGTGACAAACAGTGCATAAACAAAGAAAAATACGAAAGGATAAGCAACGCAAGTATAACTCTTTTACTATAACAAAAATTATATACACTTAGTCCCACGGAGGACTCTTGAGCCACATGCCTATAATCCCGACTTTGAGGTCATGGCAGAGATTGAAAAGCCGGCTACGAGCCCAGAGCAGGATGAAGTGCTTCGAAAATTTAAAAGCCTGGAGCAGTCCTTCAGGCACATGCACGGGTTAGGAAATCAGGTCAGCGTGTCCTACAAGGACCTGTGCCCTTTCCCTGACGTTCAATTGCCGGCAGGGTTCAAGATGCCAAAGTTTGATCTATACGAACACGTCGATCCAATGGAACATCTGCGAGGTTTTTGCAGTAAGATGAGAAGAGAAGGTGGTAAAGATGAGCTGCTGGTAGCTTACTTTGGTCAAAGTCTGAGCGGGTCTGCACTGGAATGGTACACAAGACAGGATCCGAGAAGGTGGTACACCTGGGACGATCTAGCACAAGCATTCGCAGGTCACTTTCAGTATAACCTTGAGATTATACCTGACCATCTCACATTGCTGAAACTTGAGAAGAAGCCCGGGGAAAGCTTCCGGGAATTTGGTTCCGGTGGAGAGAACAGGCAGCAAGAGTTGATCCTCCGATGAGAGAGGGGGAAATGGTGGACTACTTTTTGCAGACTCTAGAGCCAACTTACTTTGGTCAATTGGTGATGTCAATTGGCAAATCTTTCAACGAGGTAGTGAAAATGGGCGGTATGATCGAAGATGGACTTAAGTCCAACAAAATCCTGAGCTATTCGGCGATCTAAGCAACTACTCAAGCCTTCCAGAGCAGCACGAGAGGTGCGCTCGGGAAGAAGAAAAGAGAAGAGGTCACGACAGTAGAGGCAGGTAATTGGTCCAAATCGAAAGGTCCTTCCCCTCACTACCAATCCAAATCCCATCATCCAAATTACCCACACACTCCAAATTACCCTCCACAGCCCTACTACCCACCACAAAAACCACATTTCTCCGTACATCAAGCCTAGACATATACCCAGCCTCCGGCTCGCCCGCAATGGCGCGTGCCTGCTCCACAAAACACATATCCACCACCAAGGGCCTATATGAACCCTTCAGGGCCAGGTTTTCGGGGGAATCAGGCTTTTAGAAATGAAAGGGTGCAAAGGCAGAGAACCTTCACTGAGTTGGGAGAAACCTATACTGCTCTGTTCCACAAACTGAGGCAGTTAGGCCTTTTAAGTCCTGTTGAGCCCAGATTGCCAAATCCTCTTCCCAGAAATATAGACCACTCGGTAAGCTGTGAATATTGTTTGGGGGCTCCCAGACATGATACCGAGAAGTGTTTGAAGTTGAAAACCGCAGTGCAAGATCTTATTGACACCAATAGGATCGAGGTTCAGACACTAGAAAGCACCCAACATCAATCAGAATCCATTGCCAGCACACCACGAAGCCCACATGATCGAACTTGTGCACAAAGGAAGGGAGCTAAAGAAAACCTCACAGTCAGTAATGATGATCCGTGCCAGTCCAAAAGAAAAGTCGAACGGTGGGGAAGCGGTGGTACAGTTGGAAAAGGTAGACGTCAAGCCAGTGGTGGTAATGGGGAAGAGCTCGTCTGTTGTTGCAAAGAATCCAGAGCCAGTCAAAGTAACGGTGCAAGGGATACCAAGCAAGCCAACATGCATAGGGCCAGTTGTTATCAGGCCAATACTGCAGTTGTCGATAACCAGCGAGAAAGCCGTGCCATGGAGCTACAGTCAAGCGATGGTAATGTATAAGGGGAAGGAGGTTGTGGAAGAAATATGTGAGGCCCAGGTGTTAACTCGTTCGGGAAGGTGTTTTGCTCCCGTAGAGTAAAGAAGGTCCAACCCAGTGGCGGTAAAGAAGGCAGTGACGGAGGAGGAGGCTGAGGAGTTTTTGAAGAAAATGAAGGCAAAAGACTACTCCATTGTGGAGCAGTTAAGAAAGACCCCAACACAAATTTCGTTACTATCATTGTTGATCCATTCCAGCGACCATTGATAGGCACTGATGAAGATCCTGAACGAAGCCCATGTTCTAGACAAAATCTCAGTGAACCATTTGGAAAGGATAGTGCACAAAATCTTCGAGGTAAACCGTGTGACGTTTTCTGATGATTAATTGCCAGTAGAGGGTACAGAACACAACAAACCCCTATACTTGACCGTGAAATGCGAAGACTCGGTGGTCACCCGAGTATTGATTGATAATGGGGAAAGCGCCAACATCTGTACTTTGACTACTCTGAACAAGCTGAAGGTTGATCATGGCCGAATTCACAAGAATAGCGTCTGCGTCCGAGGTTTTGATGGTGGTAGTACTGACACGGTTGGGGGTATCGTACTGGAATTGACCATTGGTCCAGTGGAATTCACCATGGAATTCCAAGTGGTAGACGTGGCAGTATCATACAATCTTCTATTGGGGCGACCCTGGATCCATGCCGCCAAAGCGGTGCCTTCTACATTGCACCAGATATTGAAATTTGAGTGGGATAGGAAAGAAATAGTGGTGCACAGGGATGACGGTACAGGCACTGTGGGTGATGCCATTGTGCCATTCATAGAGACCGATGATGACAAAGGTCCATGGGTTTACCAGATTTTTGATGCAGTCTCAGTAGAGAAAATTTCTGAAGGCGAAGACCTTCCACTTCCCAGAATAGCAGCTGCAACTTTCATGATAGCCTCGGAGATGGTGAATAGCGGGTTTGTACCCGGCGAAGGTTTGGGGGTTGATTTGCAAGGTATTGTCCAGCCAGTTTCTTTGCCCGAGAATCTGGATACTTTTGGGTTAGGATTCAAGCCTACAACAGCAGATGTGAGACGGGCTCGAAAGTTGAAGAAAAGAGTTTGGGTTCTTCCCAAGCCGGTTTCGCGTCTCTCCAGATCCTTTATCAGAGCAGGTAGCAGAAGGTTGTCGGTCCCGAAGGTTCTCGGACCACTGATTGGGTCAGATGGAGATTTAATTCAGGGTTTTGAAAGGCTGTTTGCCGATGTCAACGTGATAGAAGCTGGAGAAGGGTCCAGTAGGGCAGATATACAGTTTGTGGGGCCTAGGGTAAATATCAACAATTGGACGGCTACTCCCCTTCCTACCCGGAGGGAGTCTTGGTAGTGGGCTCTGATTTTTCTTTCTTGTGTTTTTGGATTACTCCAGGGTGTAATCCAGTTTTTGTTTTATTTTTGTATTCGGCAAAAGTGTGAAACTCTGTTATCCCGCATTTTAATAAAGTGAAGGGTTTCTCTTCTTATTTTGTTTTCTTCTTTTTTCTTTCTGAACAGTTCTCTTTATACTGATTCTAATGATATGGTGTGCACAACGGATCTTCAACCTAGTCTAAAAAATCAATCTAATTTCGAACTAATTTTGCAAGAGGTCGATTATGATGATGAATCGGAATACGATGAGGGCGAAGCCTTTGAAGAGATAAACAGAGAATTAAGCTAGTTCGAAGAGAAACCCAAGCCCAATTTGAATGACACTGAAGCTGTCAATTTAGGGGATGCAGACGATGTCAGGGAAACTAAAATAAGCATCCACATTGAGCGAACATCAGGAGGAACTAATCAAAGCACTCATTGACTTCAAAGATGTTTTTGCATGGTCGTATGATGACATGCCGGGCATAAGCACCGATCTAGTGGTTCACAAATTGCCCACTGACCCGGCATTCCCTCCCATCAAGCAGAAATTGAGGAAGTTCAAGACAGACATGAGTATGAAGAATAAAGAACAAGTAACCAAGCAGCTGCAGGCAAAGGTTATTCGGGTCACTCGACATCCTGATTAGTTGGCTAATGTGGTGCCAGTGCCGAAGAAAGATAGGAAGATTAGGGTATGTGTCGATTACCGCAATCTGAACAAGCGAGCCCAAAGGATAACTTTCCATTACCCAACATTCATATTTTGATCGATAATTGTGTCGGGCGTGAGATCGGGTCATTTGTAGATTGATATGATGGGTATCATCAGATCCTGATGGATGAAGAAGATGCGGAAAAGACGGCTTTCATTATGCCGTGGGGGACTTATTGCTACCGGGTAATGCCGTTCGGCTTGAAGAACACCGGGGCAACGTACATGAGAGCAATGACTATTGTGTTTCATGACATAATACACAAAGAGATTGAGGTGTACGTAGATGATGTGATCATAAAATCCAAGCGTCAGGAAGACCACGTAACAGACCTAAGGAAGTTTTTCCAAAGACTTCGAAGGTATGACATTAAGCTCAACCCGGCCAAATGTGCATTTGGTGTTCCATCTGAAAAGCTGTTAGGATTCATCGTCAGTAGGCGAGGCAATGAGTTGGACCCGTCAAAGATCAAATCTATCCAAGAATTGCCACCACCGAAGACCAAAACCAAAGTGATGAGTCTGTTGGGAAGATTGAATTATATCAGCAGGTTTATCACTCAACTCACGGCGACTTGTGAACCCATTTTTCGGCTACTGAAGAAAGATGCTGCGGTAGAATGGACGGTAGAATGTCAGGAAGCATTTGACCAAATAAAGGGGTATCTATCAAATCCACCAGTGTTGGTTCCACCCGAGCTGGGAAGACCGTTGATTCTCTTTTGAACGGTCCTGAAGAGTTCGTTTGGTTGTGTACTGGGGCAACACGACATTACAGGAAGGAAGGAGAAAGCCATCTATTATCTCAGCAAGAAGTTTACAGTCTAAGAGGTTAAGTACACTCAGCTTGAGAAGACATGTTGCGCCCTAACTTGGGTGGCATAGAAATTGAAGCATTATCTGTCATCATATACTACTTATCTCATTTCACGCTTGGATCCATTAAAGTATATTTTCCAGAAGCCTATGCCCACAGGGAGATTGGCAAAATGGCAGATATTACTCACAGAGTTCGACATCGTCTATGTAACGAGGACGACCATGAAAGCCCAAGCATTGGCCGTTCACTTGGCTGAGAATCCTGTCGATGAAGAATACGAGCCCTTGAGGACGTATTTTCTTGATGAAGAAGTGATGCATATAGATGAGTTGGAATTGACCGAGGAACCAGGATGGAAGCTTTTCTTTGATGGAGCTGCAAATGCGAAAGGAGTTGGTATACGGAACTGAAGCAGTGATACCGGCAGAAGTTGAAATTCCGTCCCTCCGGATTGTCGCTGAGGCTGGGATTGATGATGATGAATGGGTTAAAGCCCGATTGGAGCAGTTGAGCTTAATTGATGAAAAGAGATTGGCAGCAGTATGTCATGGCCAGTTGTATCAAAAGAGGATGGCAAGAGCATATAATAAGAAGGTACGTCCCAGGAAATTTGAAGTGGGGCAACAAGTATTGAAACGGATCCTCCCACATCAGGCCGAAGCAAAGGGCAAGTTCGCCCCGAATTGGCAAGGACCATTCATTGTGACCAGAGTGCTATCAAGTGGCGCTTTATGTCTGATAGATGTCGATGGAAGATACATCGACATGTCCATCAATTCTGACGCAGTCAAGAGATATTATGTGTAATTTCTTTAATTGTAATTGTTGTTTGTGGGTTTGTTTATACTTGGCATTTATCAGAGAATGAAATGACGGAGGCAATTCTTTCTTCTATCCAAACACTTTAACCTTTGCTTCCCCCTTTGAGCCATATTTATTCTTTAATACCCCTCTCTTGGAATCATTAATGAAAACGGAAAAAAAAAGGAAAAAAAAGGGAAAGAAAAGAAAAGAAAGAAAAAAAATAACAAAAATAAAAAGGAAAGTCACAAGAAAAACAAAGGAATCAAGTGAACTACGTTCGACGTAATTCCTCAAAGAGGATACGTAGGCGCCTTACGACTCGGTCATAGTGTAACAAAAATCAAAAATCCCCTAAGCAAGAAAACTGGACCAGAAGTTATGTTTTAAATATGAAATAAGGTTTGATTCCAAGAGTTGTAATGTTTTACCCAATCAAAGTTATTTTGAAGTTTTGATATCCTTTTCTTGAGCCCCACACCAAAAACCCATATTGATGTCCAAAAAGACCTCCCGATCAGTATCCGAGAGGTGCCAAGTCAGGCAAATGAAAGTCGAGAATAGCACGCTGATCCCCGATTGAATAAGGATCATAAGCTGAAGGAATTGATAGCCAAAGGAATCCCCAGTAGAGAGAATCTTATCGATAACACTCTAATCCCCAGTTGAGAAAGAAAAATAAAATGAGAGAGTCTTATCGGTGAAAACCTTCACGGGCACCATAAGGCGACGAAAGCTGAGAGAAACAAAATGAGAGAGTCTTATGGTGAAAACCGTCACAAGCACCATAGGGCAACGGGAGTTGAGAGAAATGAGAGATTCTCATTAGTGAAAACCCCTTGAAGGGCACTATGAGGCGGCAAGATAAGATTGACGGAAAGGATCTGCATTCGGCAAAGAATTGGGTGCCTGCGCATCCTCAACAAAATAAGGCCATCAGAAAGATTGATTGATATAAACAGACTGGGTTGGTTAATCCGGAAATGCACGACATGATCATTGGGATTGGTTATACCATTCAGATAAGTTCTTTTCCTTTCTCTTCTCCCCAACATTTGTTTAGAAAGACTTTTTCTTTTTCTACCCTTTGCAGTCATCACTTTTCATTTCTTTGTTTAAAGACTTTTTCTCCAGCAGTTTGTTTTTTAGAAGGATTTTTCAGAGCTTACTACCAGTTGCCAAAATAGTGCAAAGCAAAATGTGAATAGGCCCAAGATAAGGTAATAAAACGAAAAGATGTTTGTTGCAGGACCAAATGATGGATTGGTCTAGAATTTCAAGGGAAGTATGGAGGAAAGCAGAAAAATAGCAGTTGAGAAATTTGTGAATAAGGATCATCGGAAAGAAGGAGCGTCCCTGGCAGATTATCGACCAAGAGGGTCGGACAACACAAAGCGGGGAAGGAAAAGAGGGAAAAATCATCCGCATCAGGAATGTCGTCTCCAGCAAATAATATCATCCCCAGCTAGTTTGGATAGTGTAAAGGAACGCAGAGCAGGGAAAGGAGAAAGGGAAGAACCATCCTCAGCGGGAGTGGCACGACAACTCGCCACGTTTTAAACTAACAAATTTTCTTTGATTTGAAGAAGGGAAAGGAAATGTTATTGATGGAGGAAAGACGTGGCCACAAAGAAGATTATCAAACTGGGGCAGAAAATTTATCTCGTTGCAAAAATTTTCTTGAAATCAAATACCCATTTGGGGAAGATGGAAGATAACATAAGTTTTGAAGGAAATGGAATTCCCAGCAGTTTACGGAAGAATGCGATACAAATTTTAGAGAAAGAAATCTTGAGAGAAGCAAGATAACCCGAGTTTTAAGGATAGTGGTCTGGGAACCAGTATCATCCCCACCATTGTTGAAAGAAGGAAAACAATCAGTCTTAAAGAAGGAGAATAATTCCCAAGCGGTGTTATCCCCAGCAGGTTTCAGAGAAATGAAGCACCAATTTGAGGGAAGCAATCACAGAAGAAGTCAAGACCCCGCCTGTAGAATGGAGGCTGTTAAATTTTAAAAACTAAAGAAGTTAGGAGCCCGCCTGTAGAATGGAGGATGTTATTTTGTAATTGAAGTCAGGAACCCGCCTGTAGAATGGAGGTTGTTATATTTTAAGTTGTTGAAGTCAGGATCCCGCCTGTAGAATGGAGGTTGTTATATTTTAAGTTGATGAAGTTAGGAGCCCGCATGTAGAATGGAGGATGTTATTTTCAAAGTTGCAGTTGAAGTCAGGAGCCCTCCTGTAGAACGGAGGTTGTTATATTTTAAGTTAAAGGAGTCAGGAGCCCGCCTGGAGAATGGAGGTTGTTAAATTTCATGTTGTTGTTGAAGTCAAGAGCCCGCCTGTAGAATGGAGGATGTTATTTTTAAGCTGAAGTCAGGAGCCCGCCTGGAGAATGGAGGCTGTTATTTTTAAGTT
This sequence comes from Nicotiana glauca, assembly GCA_026770625.1. Taxonomy (NCBI): domain Eukaryota; kingdom Viridiplantae; phylum Streptophyta; class Magnoliopsida; order Solanales; family Solanaceae; genus Nicotiana; species Nicotiana glauca. The sequence goes on from MU780689.1 coordinate 26,393, forward strand.
GTAGTTGAAGTCAGGATCCCTCCGATAGAATGGAGGATGTTATTTTTAAAAGTTGTAGTTGAAGTCAGGAGCCCGCCTGTAGAACGGAGGATGTTATGTTTAAGTTGAAGTCAGGAGGCCGCCTTTAGAATGGAGGATGTTATTTTTAAGCTGAAATCAGGAGCCTGCCTGTAGAATGGTGGCTGTTAGATTTTAAAAACTAAAGAAGTCACGAGCCCGCCTGTAGAATGGAGGTTGTTATATTTTAAGTTGTTGAAGCCAGGAGCCCGCCTTTAGAATGGAGGTTGTTATATTTTAAGTTGAAGTCAGGAGCCCGCCTGTAGAATGGAGGATGCTATTTTTAAAAGTTGTAGTTGAAGTCAAGAGCCCGCCTGTAGAATGGAGGATGTTATTTTTAAGTTGAAGTCAGGAACCCACCTGTAGAATGGAGGATGTTATTTTTAAGCTGAAGTCAGGAGCCCACTTGTAAAATGGAGGCTGTTAAATTTTAAAAACTAAAGAAGTCAGGAGCCCGCCTGTAGAATAGAGGATGTTATTTTGAAATTGAAGTCAGGAGCCCGCCTGTAGAATCGAGGTTGTTATATTTTAAGTTGTTGAAGTCAGGAGCAGGATCCCGCCTCTAGAATGGACGTTGTTATATTTTAAGTTGATGAACTCAGGAGCCCGCCTGTAGAATGGAGGATGTTATTTTTAAGCTGAAGTCAGGAGCCCGCTTGGAGAATGGAGGCTGTTATTTTTAAGTTGTAGTTGAAGTCAGGAGCTCGCCTGTAGAATGGACGATGTTATTTTTAAAAGTTGTAGTTGAAGTCAGGAGCCCGCCTGTAGAATGGAGGATGTTATTTTTAAGTTGAAGTTAGGAGCCCACCTGTAGAATGGAGGATGTTATTTTTAAGTTATAGTTGAAATTAGGAGCCCTCCTGTAGAATGGAGGCTGTTAAATTTTAAAAAATGAAGAAGTCAGGATCCCGCCTATAGAATGGAGGTTGTTATTTTGTAATCGAAGTTAGGAGCCCGCCTGTAGAATGGAGGTTGTTATATTTTAAGTTGTTGAAGTCAGGAGCTCGCCTGTAGAATGGAGGTTGTTATATATTAAGTTGATGAAGTCAGGAGCCCGGCTATAGAATGGAGGATGTTATTTTTAAGCTGAAGTCAGGAGCCCGCCTGGAGAATGGAGGCTGTTATTTTTAAGTTGAAGTCAGGAGCCCGCCTGTAGAATGGAGGATGTTATTTTTAAGTTGAAGTCAGGAGCCCGCCTATAGAATGGAGGATGTTATTTTTAAGTTGTAGTTGAAGTCAGGAGCCCGCCTGTAGAATGGAGGTTGTTATATTTTACGTTGATAAAGTCAGGAGCCCGCCTGTAGAATGGAGGATGTTATTTTTAAGGTGAAGTCAGGAGCCCGCCTGGAGAATGGAGGCTGTTATTTTTAAGTTGTAGTTGAAGTTAGGAGCCCGCATGTAGAATGGAGGATGTTATTTTTAAAAGTTGTAGTTGAAGTCAGGAGCTCGCCTGTAGAATGGAGGATGTTATTTTTAAGTTGTAGTTGAAGTCAGGAGCCCACCTGTAGAATGGAAGATATTATTTTTAAATTGTAGTTGAAGTCAGTAGCCCGCCTGTAGAATGGAGGATGTTATTTTTAAGCTAAAGTCAGGAGCCCGCCTATAGAATGGAGGTTGTTATATTTTAAGTTGATGAAGTCAGGAGCCCGCCTGTAGAATAGAGGATGTTATTTTTAAGCTGAAGTCAGGAGCCCGCCTGGAGAATGGAGGCTGTTATTTTTAAGTTGTAGCTGAAGTCAGGAGCCCACCTGTAGAATGGAGGATGTTATTTTTAAAAGTTGTAGTTGAAGTCAGGAGCCCGCTTGTAGAATGGAGGATGTTATTTTTAAGTTGAAGTCAGGAGCCCGCCTGTAGAATGGAGGATGTTATTTTTAAGTTGAAGTCAGGAGCCCGCCTGTAGAATGGAGAATGTTATTTTTAAGGTTTAGTTGAAGTCAGGAGCCCGCCTGTAGAATGGAGGATGTTATTTTTAAGCTGAAGTCAGGAGCCCGCCTAGAGAATGGAGGCTGTTATTTTTAAGTTGTAGTTGAAGTCAGGAGCCCGCCTGTAGAATGGAGGATGTTATTTTTAAGTTGAAGTCAGGAGCCCGCCTGGAGAATGGAGGCTGGTTTACCTTTAAATTGTTGTTGGAGTCAGGAGCCCGCCTGGAGAATGGAGGCTGCTTTATCTTTAAATTGTTGTTGAAGTCAGGAGCCCGCCTGGAGAATGGAGGGTGTTAAATTTTAAATTGTTGTCGGAGTTAGGAGCCCGCCTGGAGAATGGAGGCTGCTTTATCTTTAAATTGTTGTTGGAGTCAGGAGCCCGCCTGGAGAACGGAGGCTACATTATCTTTTAAAGCCAAGTTGAAGTCAGGATCCTACCTGTAGAACCGAGGAATACATTTCAAGTTCAAGTCAAAAGTCAGTAATGCGGAGGGTCACAACAAAATACCCCCAGCATAAATCCCATTTCAGAAATCAGAAGGAAGACTACAAGAGCAAGACGGAGATAGATAAGATCTTGTAATCCTTAGTTTAGTCTAGCTTTTCTTTTCTTTTTAGCAATGGTGTAATAAGGAGGTCAGAAAGCAGTAGTAATAGCATGCAACAGCAGTAACAGCAAAATTACGGACACATGGTAGTCCCAGCTACCAAAACTTCCCGAACTACATTAACCTGATTCCCTTTTAGCCAGGGATATGTAGGAATCCTTTGGAGCAAAGGTTCGGTTAAATCTTTTCAAAAAAATAATGCTTCACACGGAGTTTTCCAACGGGCAAAAATCGCTCGAGTCCGCTCACATTATCTTTGCATGAAAACTCTTTGTGTTTTCGGACAAAGAGGGGCAGCTGTGAGCACGTGATTTTTGCCTCAAAAGAACTACTCCAATAAATTCAAAAAAATAAGATAGTTTTGCGTTGTTAGCGATGTTGTGGATTTTGTGACATTTTTCTTTTAATTATTTGTATTTGTCTATACGTGTTTTTTTTGTTTTTTTATTTATTAAGAAAAATACAAAAAAATATGATGCGTGTGCGTTCAAGAATTAATTTTGGCATTTAAAAAAAAAGAATTAAGTAGCCATTGATTTATATGAAATAAAAAATACAAAAATACACTTGGAATTTAATTTTATAATTTTTTTAGGGATTAAATCGTAAATCATTTGGCAATAATTGGAAAATCATAAAAAATGCATTTTGTACGTTTATGTTGAAATGTGTGATTTTTTTAATTATTTAATTGTGTGATAATCATTATTAGGAATTAATTAGCAAGTTAATTTGATCAATGTAGGATTCTGGTTTTTAATTTGGAAAATTAGTTTAAAAGAAAATAAAAGAAAAAGAAGAAAAATGAAAGAAAAGAACAAAAATCGGACCAGGCCCAAGCCAAAACCGGCCCTCAGTCCAGCCCATTCCACGCCAAACGACACCGTTTTGGTAACGTTCAGTATGAGCCATTGGATCACATCAATCCAACGGTCAAGATCAACCCTTTCATACCCGTTCCCTGTACCCAACCCGTTACCCGTTTTAAATAGACCCCCAACTTAGGTCAAACGACGTCGTTTCTCTTAGTTAAAGTGATCCAGGCCGTTGATCGTGATTGATCCAACGGTCAGGATCAAAACGCCCCCTAACTATATAAGCTTAACCCCTTACCCCGCCCCCAATCCAAAACACCCCCCTTTTCCATTCGTCTCTCTCAAAGACTGAATCAAACGTCCCTACCAAACCCTAGCGCTGCCCCCACTTACCTCCGCCGTAAACCCAGCGGCCGGAGGTCCAACGGCTACCATACTAACACCTCTAGTACACCTACACCCCCTAAACATGAATCCCTTATCAGTTAACCTCGAATCATCATCCATCTTCTCGAATCTTCAAATCGAAGATTCGAGCCAAAATCCTAATTCACCTAATGAGTCCCAAAATCACACCAACTACCCACCGGACCTCCCTCACCTCTAAACCACCATTGGTCCCGTTCGAATATCGTGGGAGCTGCTCGAATCTTAAATCAAGCAAACCCTAGAAAAGAGGGGAAATCGATCCGAAGAGGAATTTAAGGTCGTAGCCGGCCTTAATCTTGTGTTCTCCATTGAGAACACTCGGTTAAGGCCCGTTTCGACTTCAAGCATAAGGCCAAAAGTTCAAGTCAAGATGACGGAGCAGAGTCCGTTGGGTTTGATTCCGGGTATTTTTCCATTCCTTTTTTATTTTTCATTTTTTGTTGTTGTTGTTTTTGGTCTGTTTTAGTTGTAATTCGTGTTGGGTCAACTAGCTTCTTCATCCTCTGTTCTATAGTAGTTGTTTACCCGTTAGGTTCAGTGTTGTTTTTATTTGATTGATCTTTTGTTTACTTGGTTACTTGTTTCTTCCTCTTCTTCAGACCTTTTATTTGGTCCAAGTTCTTTCTGTCAATTAGTAAAACATGTTATGAGTAATTATCATCGTTTAATTCAGTTTTGCTTGTAGTTCAGTAATTATCATAATTTAGTTTAATGTCGAATGTGTTTTATCTTTCAGCTAATTATTAACGTTAATATCCATAATGTTCTTTGGTGATTGCTCATGTGATTTTTTTGGTGTTACCACTGGTTCAAATGGTTTCCATAGGAATGATGTTTGTTCTATGTTAATTCACCAGTTTTGCATATCAGTTCAATTTGTTTGCAATTCAGTAAATTTAAAATTTCATGGCATCTCTGATCTTCATTTTTATAATATTTTCTGATTGAATGCAAGTTTGAATTAATTTGGGTGAATTGAATCTTGATATGGTCCTGTATTGAGCTTAGTATTTGATTCATATGGCTAAAGTACTGATTGATTAGGTGAATTTTGGTTATAGCTGTCTAAGATAGAAATCACAGTGTCTTCAGGGGGATAGGGATAGGACAGTAAGAACAGTGGGATTCCAGGGGTAATTTGGAAATTTAAAAATGAAAAAATGGTTTGAAATTAGTGGTCTGTCAGAGGGTACTTAATTAAATATTAAACTAATAATTGTTTAATAATGATAGTGGGATGTGAATTGGAATAGTATGGGAAGTGTTGAATATTATAATGAGCCCATAACAATGAGATTAATAATGAATAAAACATATGTTAGTGGGGTTCTAAGGGGATGGGCAGAGTTTTATTCTGATTTCTCTGAGTTTTCCCAGGGCACTTAGCAGTCTGTTTCTTGGCATAAATATGAGTCATTTGGGACTAATTAAGGGGGGATTTTTGGACTCTAAAAAAGTTCAGAGTTAGAAAAATTTGAGTTAGCTAGATTTTGAACATTAGAAATTCAGCATTGAGAGCTTAGAAAGTTGGCTGACTTTTAATACAAGAGTTCAGTTTTAGAGAGTGAAAACAGACTGTCTTTTGTCCTGAGATCAGTAGTTTGAGAGTTTTTTGAGAGTGTTCTATTTTGAGTGTTAAACAACAGAAAATCAGAACTGTCCATTGCATTTTTTGCACTTCTGGTTCATCCTATTCTGTTTGTGATTGCTGGTTTATTTCTGGGATATTGCTGGAGTGTCATTTGGTTTGTTTCCTGAGTTTGGTTGGGTCATTTGTCACTATTTCATTGGTGTATTTGCTGGGATTCTGATGGTATTCTAAATCTGTTGCTAGGCCAATCTGTTACTATTGTTGTTGCTGTGTTGTTTGCCATTGCTGCTTGATTCTCATCCCCCTCTTCTTCTTGTATTCCAATACCAAATACACTACCCTAAACCACATTGATGTGAGCTCGTTGAAGTTTGAAATGAAATGTTCGAAGGGTATAATGTTCAACTGAAGACTGCCTGCATTTTAATTGATAGTAGTTATATGTTTTCCTGTTATATAGATAGTAGTTATGTGTATAATAAAAACTGTTTCTTAAGGTAGGTTATCTGTTAAACGTTATATAATATTGAACTGTTGAATTGAATCCTTGAAATGGCGTGAACAGTAGTTAGTTCACCATGTATGTTTAACTTGAGCAAACTGTTAGATTGTTAAACTATTAGATGTGTGTTTTGTATGAATTTAATAGTTAAATAGTCTCAGTGGTTAGTGCATATCATTAGTGATTAAGGATAGTTCTAGTTTCAAATAATTGTAAACAATAAAAGTGATTCTGAATTTCATACGGTTAATTCCATTAGTCTCAATCATCTAAAAATGTTAGTTCAAATCAACTTGGAGAATGGTTAGTTTGTTCCTTTTTTTTTTTAGTTCAAATCAACTTGGAGAATGGTTAGTTTGTTCCTTTTTTTTTTTTTTCAATCTCGTATGCATATTATAATTTCAACTTTAGTAGTTCGCTTATAGAATAAGGCACGAAATAATTTTCCATTTTTTACGAGTTGGAGTGCAATTTTCCGTTAGCATCTATTTTAATCTGATAACTAATAAGAGGACCGAACTTGTCAAGCATGTAAATCAATTAGGACTTTTTCTTCTTTCATTTTTAGAGACGAAAAAAAAATAAAAAAATGTAGTCGCTTTAGGATTATCCTTTTAAAATAAACGAGACGAGCCTCGCCGAATAAAAATGCAAAAACTGCGGGGCCCTCAATAGAGGTTTATAATAAATACTTAGATTTCGGGAGGGGTCGTTTAGCGAATTTCACGGCTTTCTCCAAAATATTAACGCGATAGTCTCTTTAGGCGCGTGTTTAATAATCTTACCTTCCTAAGTTCGGGTGTGCATTTCATGCGACCCAAATCCAAATCCCAAGACGTCGAATAAAATGTGTCGAGGATCCGGGTGCATTTCATGTGACGTGGTCCAAAAATACGTTTTAAACGACGTTCAATTTTCCTTAAAATTAATTAAAAGCGGTTAAAAATTAAAATTTGCACATAGGTTAAAGCATGTTATAAAATCAGATATTTAAGCCAAATATAACAGTTAAGCGACCGTGCTAGAACCACAGAACTCGGGAATGCCTAACACCTTCTCCCGGGTTAACAGAATTCCTTATCCGGATTTCTGGTTCGTAGACTGTAATATAGAGTCAACTTTTTCCTCAATTCGGGATTCAAACCGGTGACTTGGGACACCATAAATCTCTCAAGTGGCGACTCCAAATCTTAATAATAAATCCTGTTTCGATTGTCCTTTAATTGGAAAAACTCCTCTTTACCATAGTGAACACTAAATCTCTTCTTCTCTTATTTGCATAAGATTTTTGTCTGGTTTAAGCTATAAGCAATCTCTGTCTAATCAACTGGACTTTGTCCATAGCTTCTTGTACTAATTCAGGTCCCAATAAGTTGGTCTCACCAGTTTCAAACCATCCGATAGGAAAACGACATCTTCTACCATACAATGCTTCGTACGGTTCCATTTGAATACTGGACTGGAAGCTATTGTTGTAAGCAAATTCAGCTAAAGGTATATAAGCATCCCAACTACCTCCAAACTCAAGAATGCAAGCTCTCAACATATCCTCCAAGATCTGTTTAGTACGTTCCAACTACCTGTCTGTCTATGGATGAAATGCAGTACTAAGATCTACTCGTGTACCTAATGCTTCTTGAAAAGATTTACAAAAGCGTGAGGTAAATTGTGATCCTCTATCAGAGATGATGGATACTGGAACTCCGTGAAGTTGGACAACTTCGTTCATAAATATATGTATATACCTCACTTCGCCATATGTAGTCTTTACTGGCAAAAAGTGTGCTGATTTCGTCAGTCGATCTACGATCACCCATACAGAGTCATAACCTCTAAGGGTTCGTGGTAGTCCGGTGACAAAATCCATAGTAATTCTTTCCCATTTCCACTTTGGAATCTCAATTTGTTGTTGTAGTCTTGCGGGTCGCTAATGCTCAGCCTTGACCTACTGACAAGTCAAACAACTAGAAACAAAGTTAGCAACATCTTTCTTCATATCTTCCCACCAATAAAATTTCTTCAAGTCATGGTACATTTTTGTGGTTCCAGGATGCATGGTGTATCTAGAGTTGTGAGCTTCTTCAAGAATAGTCTGTCTCAACCCATCTACGTTTGCTACACATAGCCTGTCACCCATTCAAAGAACGCCATCACTTTCAACAATCATATCCTTTCTTTTACCAGCTAAAACCCCATCTCTATATTTGCATAATCGTTTATCCGCATATTGGGTGGCCTTAATGCGCTCAAATAATGAAGACTTAGCCTGAGCACAAGACAATAATGCCTCTGAATTTTCGACACCCAATCTAATACCTTTATCTTCTAGTCTCTTAATATTTTTGGCCAAAAGTCTCTTTGCAGAAGCTATATGTGCCAACCTCCCCATAGATTTTCTGTTCAATACATCAGCCACCACATTGGCTTTTCCAGGATGATACAAAATAGAACAATCATAGAGATGCTGCCAAAGATTCAGATCTCTCTGTTGGAAGTTATACTTCATACTTTTATGGTTAGTATAGTCTCACAAGTTTTACCATATAGGTAATGCCTCCAAATTTTTAGAGCAAATACCATGACAACCATCTATAAAATCATGTGTAGGATAGTTTTGCTCATGCTTTTTCAATTGTCTCGAAGCATAAGCAATAATGCGACCATTTTGCATGAGAACACACCATAATCGCACCCTTGATGTGTCACAGAACACCGTAAATCCTCTGGAACCTGATGGTAAGGCTAATATTGGTGCAGTTGTCAGACACATTTTGAGTTTCTGAAAGCTTAGCTCACATTCCTCTGTCCACTAAAACTTTACACTTTTTGTGTTAGATTAGTTAGTGGCGCTTCTATTCTGGATAAATTCTGCACAAAACGCCTGTAATAGCCTGCTAAGACTAAAAAGCTACGAATCTCTGTAGGAGAATTATGCATGGGGCATTTCTGCACAGCTTCTGTCTTCTTAGGATCTACCATAATTCCTTCTTTGGGTACAACATGCCCCAGAAATGCTACCGAATCTAGCTAGAATTAACACTTCGAGAACTTAGTATAAAGTTGATGTTCTCGCAACATCTGCAATACAGTCCTGAGATGATTCTCGTGTTCTCCTTGGCTATGAGAATATATAAGATATCATCAATAAATACTATTACAAATCTATCCAAAAACGGCTTGAACACCCTATTCATTAAATCCATGAATGTTGCTGGAGCATTAGTCAGTCTGAAAGGCATCACAAGAAACTCACAGTGCCTGTATTGAGTTCTGAAAGTAGTCTTAGAAATATCTTCATCTTTGATTCTAAGTTGATGATAACCAGAACAGAGGTCAATCTTTAAAAATTGGGTAGCTCCTTGTATCTGATCAAACATCTCATATATATGAGGCAAAGGATATTTATTACTTATTGTTATCTTGTTCAACTGCCTGTAGTCAATGCACATTCTCAGGGATCCGTCTTTCTTCTTTACGAACAGTATTGGTGAACCCCATGGAGATATACTCGGTCTGACAAATCCTGCAACTATTGTTTTAGCTCCTTCAACTCTGCTGGTGCCATCCAATATGGCGGTATTGATATGGGATGTGTGTCAGGTGGAAAATCAATACCAAAATCTATTTCTCGTACCGAAGGCAATCTTGGTAAATTCTCAGGAAATACATCAGAAAATTCTCTCACTACTGGTACATTTTCTATACTAATTATTTCCTTTCTTGTGTCATTTACAATAGCTAAGAGACCCAAGCAACCTTTCTTCAGAAGTCGATGAGCTTTCATGAAAGATGCAACTTTGCAATCTCTAGAACTTAACCTCCTTTTAAAACAAAATTGGGTTCGTTTAGTATCTCAAATTTAACTATCTTTGCATGAAAATTGATGATGGCATAGCAAAAAGATAACAAATCCATTCTCATCGGCATGTCAAAGTCAATCATATCAAGTACAATTAGGTTAGCTAGAGTATCTCTACCCTCACCCCGAATCTGACAAGCATGATATACGTATTCAGCTAATAGAGACTCCCCAACAGGAGTAGCAACTAGAAAAGGATCATTCAATAGCTCAGATTGTTTACTAAACCTCAAAGCAAAGTATGAGGACACATAAGAGTGAGTAGATCCCAGATCACTCAACGCAAGTGCGTCAAATGAACAGACAGAAAGAATACCTGTGACCACAACATTTGAGGCCTGAGCATACTGTCTAGTAAATGCATAAACTCTCGCCTGACTTCCACCAGAATTCCCTTGTCCTTGATTCACAATAGCACGATCTCCAGCACCTCGACCTCTATTTCCTGTACCTGTAGCACCTGAAATATTACGAGTAGACTGAGTAGGTACAGCCGACTGAATAGAAGTTTGGGGTGGTGGAGCGTCCTGAACTCCCTGACTTGCACTTGATATGGCATAGCAGCTTGGAGTTGAACCATGTTCCCAACTTCAGGTTGAGGAGTTGCCTGTCTTCTAGTTTGATGAACCCCAACTTGACCTACACCGCGGGTAGTACCACATCCAGCAGATGAGGGTGTGCTTGTCCTAGCCATCTGAGAAAGAAATATTCCAAAGTCAATCTCAAGTTATCTCAACGCACGATCAAAGAATGAAAGAAGGGAAAACATTCCTAGATGTTCAGTAGCCTCAAGATCATAAGTATGGCGCCTACGTACCCATGAACAAGACTCTACTAAACATTTCTCCATGACTCGGGACTTAAAGCCTAAGCTGATATCAACTTTGTCACGATCCAATTTAGGATCATGACCGGTACTTAAGAGCAAGTTTCCCCAAGTAAACCTCATCGGTATTTTACCGAAAATCGGACAGAGTTTCCCCTATTTTTGGACTATCAAAAAAAAATCCTGTCTCAAAATCAACAACAAACCATCCTAATATCAAACCAACCAATCAACAACTTATCAATTAACCAAAACAAGTCTCCACCATTGCTAATCAACCCACTGAACAAGACTCTACCATACATTTCTCCATGACTCAAGACTTAAAGCCTAAGATGATACCAACTTCATCACGATCCAACTTAGGATCATGACCAACACTTAGGAGCAAGTTCCCCCAAGTAAACCTCATCGGTTTTTGACAGAAAATCGGACAGAGTTTTCCCTATTTTTGGACTATCAAAAAAAACATTATGTCTCAAAATCAATAACAAACCATCCTAATATCAAACCAACCAATCGACAACTTATCAATTAACCATAAAAAGTCTCTTTCATTGCTAATCAACCCACTAACAACTAGAAATACTAATTATCTCCAACTTTGATAATAAAGAACGATACTCAGGATAAGACTATAATAGCAAACCAATACTCATGACACTAAAATAATGACTATGGAGCGACCCTAAGAGTTGAAGGAAAAGACCATAATAATAAATAAAATCTCCACCCACGTGAACAATTGCGAGGTTCACCAAGAACTATCAACCTGTGTGCTCTAATTAATGAAATCCTCGCCTGCGTCAACTGCTGTCTCTATAAAAAAAATTAGCGGGGAATGAGTTGCTAGATCAGTGAGTAATAACACTTAACCACAAGCATTTTTGTTGGGGACAAGTCAGAAAACATGCTAGTATCTCAAACAGAAAATAACATATAAATGCCCTTTCAGAAACAATAAACAATTTTCAATCTCATCATATTTTTCTAATAGTATAATACGATTGACAATTCCGTAATAAACTCAGTAACCACTGTATAATATCAATATTCATATTTTGGGAGGTTTCAATGGACGGATCATGTAATCGGTATAACTGTGGACTTCTTTGCAAGAAGTCAAATATAGCAGTAGTCTCTACTCGAGGAAAATCGATAACGGTATGCTAGTTCTACCTTCCCACTAGCGAGGGCTATAATGGTAATCAGTTATTACAAGGTGCATCAGGTCTAACGAACCCGCCGTTAGATACGAGATCCTTCAATGTCTACTCCCATTTATACTTGTCTCTATAATCCGTATATACTCTAGAAAATATTTTAAATCAATATAGGGCATTTCGATTCTTATCAAATTTTATAATTTCATTTCGATAACATTAAATTCAAGTAATGGTAAAACAAATCTAGTGAAAACAACGGTAATCTTCTCAAATAACCATTTTGGTATCATATGGCGTAAAAGACGTGTCCCACATGCAACTCAAAATAATCGGTAATATATTCATATTAAAAATCTATGTAAATCATGTAAGTTATGAAAACATAAATTGCGGTAAGATTACTACTCACAGTATTCCTGTCGAAATATCAACTTCTTCACTTCGAGCACTTCGTACTAATTCCTCCAATCAATCTATAATTACATAATATCGATCTCATGTTACTTGCCTCATTTAGGCTAAAGCCATCACTAATTTAGAATACCCAACCTCTAGGTTTCATATTTGATTCTTAATTCGTCGAATTATATTTACCCATATATGAGTAATTATAAATTTATCAACTCCAATCTATTCATATAATTTATTACTGCAATTTCATGTAGTTCTATTGATTCTTTAGGGAGAAAATTCTCAATTGTGTGAATGAACTAGTGTAATTTCTATTACTCTGTAGAATCTTTCAATCATGAGAATCGAAATAAAATTTACCAGAAAAAGAAGTTCAAGTAATACTCGTAAAACACAACTAGTGCTTAAGATTCCTCAACAATTATCGCAATAGCTCCAACGCACTGCGCTTACTTCTTCCTCCTTCTTTTCTCTTTTCTTTCTTTCTTCCTCTGCTCGTTTTTCTTTGTTTTTTTTTCGTTCCAAAGCTTTCTGCTTCGCTTCCTTCAGAAAGCTTCTGAAGCTTTCTAAACCCTTTTCAATTTTTTGGAAGATGTATTGATGAACTTCGGCACTTTGTTTTAAATTCCTAACTTTTTTTTTTGTTTATTTAGTTAGGTTTTTTTATAGAACTAACTTTTATTTCATAAAAAAAACTGTCATTACAAAACCAGGTTAATGTTGACCATCAACCTCCTAATCACTAAAAGATTTACAAATAGCAAGCTAATTCCACTATCAATCAAATAACAACTACTCTAAGGGTACTTGTTCAATCTTTGCAAAGTTTGTTGCCATTTGATTTTTGATCTCCCTTGTATGTGCATGTGTAGAGCAATCTCTTTACATATCTTATCCACCACATATCTGCCTTTGTTGAATCTAATAGAATTCCTTTCACGCCAAATACATTACACTACCATCGCAAAAGCTACTGTGGTAATGTTAGCAATGCCATTTTTCCTTTTTGCTATACTACTGTTCCACTCTATTTCATCTTGCCGGCATCTAATCTTCCTTGTAATTCCCAGCCACCTTAGTATTTTGTCCCAAACTATGCTTGTGTTTGCACAGTCAAAGAAAAGGTCGTTAAATGTTTCCACACTTCTAGCATAGAAAACACAATCCTGTGGCACTTGGATTCCAAACTTGAGAAGTCTATCTACTGTGGCTAATATTTGATGAATTGCCAACCATAAGTGAAATTTAAACCTTGGGTGAACCTTTGTATGCAAGTGAATTCTCTTCCAGCTAACCTTAGGGAACTGAGGTAGCATCTGAATGTATGCTTTTTTAATGTGGAGTATGCCTTGCTTCACCATGTCTGTATGAAGACTGGCCTGTATTGAGCTCACCAGCCCCAAGTCTCTCTTTGCTTCTATTATCTTCCTGACCACCCAAGCTATTGTCTTAGGTGTGTCCATTGTATCAATGTCCTTGTGTTTTATATAGTAACTATGAGTCCATTTGATCCATAAGGCATCCCTCTTCATTGTCAATGCCCATAATTGCTTCAGAATTTCTGCTTTGTTCCGTAGCCTCGTATTGATGATGTTTAATCCCCCTGCTGCTTTAGGCTGATAGATCTTATCCCAAGCTACCAGTGCTTTCCTGCCAATGGCATTTGATCCAGTCCAAAGGAAAGTTCTACATATAGTCTCAATCATCTTCATGATCTTCTTAGGCAGTAGGAATATTTGAGCCCAGTAAGTATGTATGCCAAATAGCACTGACTTAATGAGTTGCACCCTTCCAGAATAAGATAACATCCTAGCTGACCAGCAATTCACCCTTTTAGTAATCTTTTCCGCCAGTGGCAGACAATGGTGGATGTTCGGCTTCTTTACAGATAAAGGAACTCCCAGGTAACTAAAAGGAATAGATCCATCTATGCTCAAATATGTCCTCAATTAAAATATTGGGGGTATTATTAGAGATGATGTCACCAGTAATTCACTCTCAGATAGTTTGCTGGAAGAAACTTGTGAGTGGATATGTCAAATTAAATGTGGATGGCCGCAGTAAAGGCAATCCAATTTTAGCTGGAGAAGGTGGGATTATCAGAGACCATCATGGTGATTTAGTGATGGCATTTTCTGATTTCTATGGCATTTGCAGTAATAATTTTTCCGAGGTAAAGGCAGTTCTATAAGGCATCCAGATGTGTTGCCATCATGGTTTGAAAAATATTGTTGTAGAGTCAAGATTCATTGTTAATCATCAATATTATTAATAGGAAAACAAAAGCACATTGGCATATCAGACATGAACTTGAACAGATTTGGGAATTGACTCGAACATTAGACTTTCAGTTTAAGCATATTTTCAGGGAAGGTAACAAGATTGCAGATCAATTAGCAAACCTGGGTGAAGTCACAAAAGCTCATGTTATCTTCAACCAAGTTGTTTCCCTTCCTAGAGAGGTTAAAGCTTCTTTGAAGTTTGAGCAAGAGGAAATATGTATTCATGTTCATAATGAAATGAAATTTGTTTGTAGTTAATGATATCATCAATTGATACTAGGATTAGACATAGCGTGTTTGGGGCATATCTGTATGTTTGGCCATCTTTTGTGAATATAGATGTATCAAGTACTAGAGAGGAGTCCATCAGACTTTTGTCAATTTCTTATACACAAGTGCACTTTAGATTGGCGGTTACCAATCTACAATATGTAATTGAGGCTAAGGTGTATGTCTCCACCGTGTAATCAAAGTTTTTCAAATATACAGGTTGGAGTCTGGCCTAACTCCACCATCGAGATGATGGAATTTGATTTTAAAAAAAAAACAAATTCTAGCTGCGCGTCTGCTTCTAATGCTGACTATCAATTAAGTATATTTCTTCTTTAGAAGTGCCTTTGCGTAATTTCGGAAGTAATTATCGAAACACGTCCCAATTAACTAAAGGGTATTATATTTAAGCATGTTGTTACTGCTTGAGGTAGAGCTAAAGAGTATTATGTGCTTAAGGAATATGAGATTCGAACTTCCAGTCTTGCGTTACTTTCTCATTTTATTTGTGTCAAATGATTAATTTAAGTCCTTTTGAGTAGGTTGCCAACAATTAATTGACCTTGCTACCCCTGAATGGGGCATAATGTTCTGTTTCGAATGGACGCATAATGTTAATGTCCTTAGCTTATATATGTTGGCTTGTGATTTGCATGAAAAATTTGTAACAGTTCTAAATTAAAATGTGACACTATACCATACTATACTTATAACACCAAGTAGTATCTGGACAAGTTAAGATGTAAGACAATGTTAGTCTAAGGGCTCGTGGATCTACAATCTTATATGGGGCTCATGTGGATCCAGTAATTTTTACTCAAATTATGGATATATACTAAGAAATTTACTAAATACCAATCAATATTTAACCATGATGAACCAATTAATTGTATATTAATTATTTTAAAGTCCTTGTATATTAGTTTGTAAAAATGTATGTACCCTAACATATCGACCAAGGTGCACTTGTTCACCAGCCAAAGTAGGAACTAAGCCTTGACTGCCTTTTAGTTTCCTTCTACTCCTAACTTTTGCTCATTTCATTAGTTAGTTATCATCAAAGAAGAAGAAGGAGGAAAAAAGATCCGTTTACTAAGACCCAGTAGTGCATTTGTATTATATTTTGATTTTTAGTTACAGACACAAAGTAACAAGAAACTTCTCAAACTATGTGAGTAATTAACACAGAGAAAATGACTGTTTATTTTTTCCTAAAATTATATGCTATTGTAATAATTCTGACGATATTAAACATGCATCATTATGATATTAGCATTTTCGTCATCTAATCTCTATAACATATGTTCGTTTAATTAAACTTGTCTTTTTTACTTAATTGCCTTAGACGAAGGGCAAAAACTAAGAAAAAATAATTATATTTATGCCATTAATGTAAAAAAAATTTCCATTTATGGAATAAACAAAGAGTAGTATTATTTTCCTAAATATTTTTTAAAAAGTGATCAGCTGTGTATTTTAAGAAAAAAAATTGCCATTTATGGAATAAATAAAGAGTAGTATTGTTTTCCTAAATATTTTTTAAAAAGTGATCAGCTGTGTATTTAAACTTGTTTTTTACTTAATTGCCTTAGACGAAGGGCAAAAATTAAGAAAGTTTCTACTGATAATAGCTGGCCCTGAATGCAAAAACAGATAAAAGGGCCTACACAGATTGGGCCATAATAAATCTTCTGCACATGTGGGAGTCGTCCATAATTTTGGAAGCCCAAACGATTTGGTAGACATTACATAATTGGGATTTTTTTCGTTCCTATACTATTGGAAACTTTATGAGAAATTTTCATAAAGCACTATCTTTTAGTAGTAATTAGCCATCTATAAGTACAATTTACTATATTATGGATTATAAATATCTTTTATGTGGTTATTAGATGTATTTGATGTATTTAAGCTATTGTATTCATGAATACAGTAGCAAAAATAGGCGTGATTCATGGAAGTCCATCTAATCAGTTGTTGTATTCGAGTGTATTCAACTGTATTCATGGAGTGAAATATGGGATTACAACTGGACAGATTATTGCACTCGA
This sequence comes from Nicotiana glauca, assembly GCA_026770625.1. NCBI lineage: Eukaryota > Viridiplantae > Streptophyta > Magnoliopsida > Solanales > Solanaceae > Nicotiana > Nicotiana glauca. The sequence goes on from MU780689.1 coordinate 43,182, forward strand.
CTGTATTCACAACGTGAAATAGGGGATTACACTGTTTTTAAAACGGAAAGTGAATCAATTAATATAATAGACTCCTAATATAACTCAACAAATTCAATTATAACACACGAATTTTGTATTTTCACTTATAAAAAAAGATTCTCAACAGAAAAATATCTCAAAAATATAGCAATTTCAGAGAAAATTATAATACATCTGAATACATAAATTATATTAATTAAAAATATATAAATACATTCATGACATATAGCGAGACAGTGAATACAATGAAATACATGATACATTGAAATACAATGAGAAAAAAGATAGTGAATACAATGAAATACAACGAGATACATTGAATTACAATTGAAAAAAAAAAGACAATTAATACAATGAAATATATGAAAATACAACATGATACGTTGAAAATATATTGAAATATATTAACAGAAAATCAAGTTACTCAGCCCCAAAATCCCTCGTCTTTGTTCAGGAACAAATCCTAATTTCCAGCGAATCCGTCGTCGAGCAAAAACCCTGAATCTAACTTTGCTCAGTCGAATATATATTTTTTTGCTAAAAGACTTAAATAGCTAGAAGAAAGATAATAATAAAAAAGGATAGACAAAAAATGCAAACGATAACCATTTTTGAATGATTTCTTAACTTTTCCTTCCATGGAATATATCTTTTATTTGGCCACTCTCTTCTTCCTGTAAAGCTCCAACGTTGAATACTATGGCCGATTCTTGGTAATTGATAGTTACTGGATTTTGAGGTTTGGTATTTGTGACAAGGCATTATATTCGTCGACGTTGTTGTCGCCAAGAGAAGTGTTGGTCGGTGAAGAGAGAATGACATGTATCAAATTAGAGAGAGAAAGAAAATAGTGTAATTGAATAGCGTATTTAGTGGCTTAGGGGTAGGAGGTACCAAAATTATATATTTTGCTATAAACAGTAAAAGGTATCTATATAATATAATTTTTTTAAATGGTATTTATTTAAAATAAATAAGGTGTTAATTTTTGCTATAGGAAGTAAAAATTCCAAACTTTATTACCCTAAATATTCGTGTTTAGTAAATTACCCTACCTACATAAGTTTTGTTTGCAAAATATATACATTTCACCTTAAAAGACTTCTAATCCATTATCAGCGCCTTCAATTAAGGGATTTAGTTATACACTTTTTCTTTTTTTTTTCTCCTCTTCTCTTTTCATATTTTTCCTCCACCTTAAAATATCTTGACTACTTTTTTTCTTCACTATTATAATTTTGGAAAGCTTAACACAGCTTAACTTTTTGTAGACTCATTTGCATCAAGCAACATCACAAAAAATAGTGTTAATACCCTCAAACCCATCTAAACTATATCATTTTTGTCAGTTTCCTACCTAAACTATTGAGTGTCCCTGAAAACCCCCTGAACTATATCACTCTTCATATAAAAACCCTCCGTCGCTTATGTGACACTTCGTTTGCAATCACTTCCTCAAAAGCGCGTGAAGCTTGAAAATTAGCAGATTTGGGGTCCACCTGACAGCATGAATAATGGTTAATTAGCCTTTTTTTTAAAAAAAACTTATAGTTTGTCCCTTTTTCTTTAAATTACATTATTTTCTTTATTATTTCACCTTTTTTCTCCATTTCTTCACCCTTTTGATCTCTTTTAATCTTAATCCATTTGAAATTCTCTCTCTGTTTATTGAGTATATATTTTATCTTACGCATTTTATCCAGCCTTCATTGTTAACCAAATTAATTTGAAAGAAGAATACTCATTGTAGAAGAGTCATGAGGTTTAATGTGTTTTGTGGTTGTAGGCAGTCTGCTTCTTTCAGAACATCAACGGCAAATGCTAACTCAAGAAGACGTTTTTTTGGATGCAAGTATTATGGGGCAATCATCTTTCAAATCATCATATTTTATGTGATATAATATGGCCAATGTAAGGTGATAATTCTTGGGTTATAGAAGGATAAAATGGAACTTGAGGCCGAATTGAAGAAGAAAATGTTGAAGATGCTACTTATTATTAGTATATATTTCAGTGTGTATTTTTTGGTTGTTCAAATGTTAGGGTAAATAACTTCTTACTGAGTTTATGATGTAAAAAGTAAATCCGTCATATTTTTTTTTTTTGAGTTAATACCCTCAAACCCACCTAAACTATATCATTTTTGTCAATTTCCTACCTAAACTATCGAGTGTCCCCGAAAACCCCCTGAACTATATCCCCCTTCGTATAAAAACCCCCTCGTCGCTTATGTGGATTTTAGTATTAATTAAATTAGTTACCCACATGGCATATTTTATAATTTAATTAGGGCGTGTATCACACGCACTACAGCTAATGTGATGGGGATTTTTTATACGAAGGGTGATATAATTTTGGGGGTTTCTGGGGACACTCAATAGTTTACTAACGAAAATAGTATTGTTTAGACGGGTTTAAGGATATTAACTCCAAAAAAATACCAACAAATTAAAGAAATAATCAAAGGAAGAAAATAACAAGCAAGCAAAAAGATGTTTTATTCTGTATATGCTTTTTCTTATTTTCTTTTTTACAATGTCGCTGACCACTGTATTTATCAAAAGGAAGCTACCATAAAAATGCAATCCTTTAAAATCAAGCTGAGCATTTGAAAAGACAAGGGGAAGACAAAAAAATCGAACATAGGTTTCAATCATACTATCGGAGATGGCGTGGGGAGTAAGAGATGGAGCGCTACGATCGGAAATTTATCGGAGATGACGTCGAATATGGATTCTCTCCAAAAGCTACTCGTGAAGAAAGCAGTGTATGCCGACGAAGACACCTTTGCCAAAGCCTCTCTCACCTCCCAGTTATATATAATTACAATATAATAACATTTAAATATAATTTTTTTATATAACATATCTTTTATATATTTTGTATCTAATTTATACATAGTAAAAACAAATTTCATGCGACTAATTATATATTATACAATTTATCTACAACTTTTATACATTATTTCTACCCAATTAAATACAACTACAATAACATACAACTTAAATACAAATTTCATATAATATATCTTTTGTATATTTTGTATCTGATTTATACATAATAAAAATAAATTTCATTCAACTAATTATATATTATACAACTTATCTACAATTTTTGTACATTATTTCTACTCAGTTATATACAACTATAATATCATACAATTTAAATATAATTTTTATACAATGTTGTTCAACTTTCATACAATAGTTAAATAAATAAAAGAAAAATATATAAACAACAGAATACAATTTTTCTACAATTTTACTACAATTTTTGTAGTATAATGTCTTCTTCTTCTTCTTCTTCTTCTTCGAGTTTCAATCTGAAATTCAGCCAAAACTAAGTCTAATCTTCACCAATCCCCCTCAAAATTGAGATATAAACTCCAAACTATATTTTCAATTATTTGCAACAACACCAAATTCAAACAAATAATGATTTTTGAAAATTTAAATTCGAATTCAAAGCTTCAAAGCTTTTTAATGGCTATCAATGGTGGAATTGTTACTCTTTTTTCCTTTGCTTTACATTACTGAAATTTGGGATTGAGAGATAAAGAGAGACGTAGAGAGAATTCTCAATTCTTTGCAACAACATCCAACCCAAACAAACAATGTTTTTTGAAAACCTAAATTCGAATTCAAAATTTCAAAGCATTTTAATGGTTGTCAATGGTGAAATTGCTGCTCTATTGTGCAAGATACGTGGAGAGGGAGGTGGGATGTGGAGAGAGAAACGTGGAGGAGTGGAAAATATGTTAGAGTACTTTTAGGACACTAATTATTATTATTAATTCCCTTAAAATGTACATAAATGGTAATTGGGTATATAAAATATAATTATAGTAAAACTTGAGTAAAGAAGGTAATATAGTGTATAGGAATGTAAATATTCCTACATAATTTGTGTATCACATGTATATAAAATATATATCACATGTATATCTATGTATATCCGTGTGTGAAATACATGCGTGACACAAGTCTTAGAAGATTTTTTTTAAACTCGATTTTAACTACGAAATTTGATACCAAATCAACTCCAATCTGCTCAAATTGTATCGCCTCATCTATATGTTTTTAACGAATTCCAACCATGCTCATTGGAAAAAGAAATCCTTTTTGTCTATTTTTTAATATTTTATATTATCAGTAATGATTTTGACTCCAAACTAGTCTAACTCGTCTTCAAACTTCGTCAAATTTTGGTATATTGCCTCGTATGTGTATTTTCAACTAATCCCAACAATACCTATTGAAGAAAAACTTTTTTTACCTAAATGTTTTTTTTATGTTGTATATTATTGGTAATTTTTTTAAATATTGTTAGTAGCATGACTAAAATGGCTAGTTATTGATAAAGAATATCTTTTTTTGGTACATTCCCGTAAGACTCCCCTAACTAAAAGTATCTTTTAAACGAATATTGGGAGTTTCTTAAACGTAAAACATTTAACAAATATGTCATCCTTTTTGTTCTTCTTAAACAAAACAATATATCATAACTTTGCTGAGCATTCACAAATGAAAATAGGTAGAAATTATGAAACACTTTCATATATATCATTGAAAATAAAGAAATGGTGCAAACAGCAATAGTAATATATTTCTCCTTTTTGTTCCAAAACATGTTAATTACCATCCCAACACGTAATAGCAATATCATTTGAACCTAATGGACATGAAACCAATGATCCAAAAGTTGAGTGTTAATTTGATATAATCAAAAGTATTACATACTGTAACTTGCTATAGCCAACTAAATTGCAGTGTTTATAAAATTATTAACTATATAACTTAGTAGTGCATGGAACAATTCAGAATATTTTTATTTTTATTATATAGAAAAGGGAAGATGGTCAACCAAGGACATATATGTCATTTCGAAAAAAATTCCTATATTGTATGTATTTTTTAAATGCAAAGTGTCATTGATACACATGGATCCCATATTTTCTTAGCCACAATACTCCTTTAAATATACTGTTAATTAGACTACTTTTTCAGATACTCATTTGGAACGTTCTTTCTCTCATTTGGTAAATTAATTAAATTTGGTTTAGTTAACTAGAAGTTTTCACAAAAAGTAAAAAAAATTTAAATAATAAATATTTACAAGATTTTCGTATTTATCCATAGTGTTTTAAAGCAATTTAAAATTTAAAATTTAAAGTTTTCATCTATCCACACTATTTGAAGGTAATTTCAAACTAAAAAAATTTCATATTCAAAAGTAACTTAAAAAGTATAGTTTATTATCAAAAGCTAATTTAAATAATGAGTTTTGTTCATACTGTACTAGGAGACTATCTCTTATATGCTTAATTGATGTGAAAATTTAATCTACGTGAACTCATCTTTCAAGTTTTCAACTTTCAATAAATTATCTCAAAATATGATTTGTTATAATTTTTATATTGTTTCATTATGAAAAGTAACATATGATAAATCTAAAGAAAAATAAAACAATTTCTCTTATCTCTTTAATTAAGAAAAAAAAAATTAAAATTCCTATAATTTATATAGACTTCTATTAAATGTTTATTATTTTATCACCAGTTAACTTCATTTTAAACGAGTTATAATAAATATAACTTGAACTACTATATTGAATTACTACAATTTATATTATATTAATATTTATTTAGTATCTTTGCTTCCCTTTGTTTGAAGTAGTAAATTGCCTCTTTAGGGATGCAAGTCTGCTTAGAAGTTCTTTTTATTTACTGTACTAAAAATTTCTCTTGATTTTGTTGTATAGTACAAGACATGAAGTATTATTATAGTAAATTTTTTTCACCTCTTATTGTATTGTAAAGAATGATATTGTTCATTTTAAATTTCATCAAGTAGTTGAATGTTCTCAATGTTGAAATTCTTGCGAAACCAAATAGGATATATTCAAGAATAGTTTACATATCCATTAGTAAGCTTCTTATTCAAGAAAATTTGTTAATATAGATGACACTTGTAGCTCTAATATATTTTCTTGTAAAATATTCAAATATAGTGAAAAAATAATACCATTGACATCAAATTTTCAATTTGATATCTATGTTTGACATGAATGTTAAAAATGAATATTTATGGCACGTAGTTTTTTTATGTTAATTAGAGAAACTTAAACATGTTTTAATTTATAGTTTAATTTTATGTGAATTATTACAATTAATTAATTATAAATTGAAATCCTAATATCATTCTTTATCCATAATTAAATAAATATAACAAAGATCGATTTATTTATCAAAATATTAACCGAGTCATGACAAATAATAATTTTAAGACTACAATGTTGGGCTCATATACGGGCCTTTCCTCATCGAGTATACTATAAAAGAAACTAATTATGAGCCCATTTGGATTGACTTAAAAAAAGTGACTTTTAAGCACACTTTTAAGTGCTGGAGTTTATTTTATAAATAAGCAGTTATATGTTTGGATAAAAGTGCTAAAGCTTAAAAAAAGTTGTTGAAGTGTTTAGCAAACAAGTGGTGGTAAGCACTTTTTCTTATTAAAAAAATGGAAATATAAAACCTTTGGTATTATAAAAATGAAGATGAAGAGGAAAGAGGGTATTTTGGTATTATAAAAGCTTATAAGGGCAAGAGAGTAATTTTATTGGTCAAACTAAAATGACTTTTAAGCCAAAATAAAAAAAATTGGAATCAGCCAACTTGTTGCTTTTGGCTTTTTTTAAACACTTTTTATGTTTTTTTTAAAAAAGTTTTTTTATTGCCAAACAATCCAAAAAATAAAAAGTGACTTAAAAGCTGGTCCATCCAAACACCCACTATATCAAGAGGCAGCAAACTCTCAATTAGAGAGAAAAAATAGTAGGTCCATTTCTGTAGAACTTACACGTGTGAGCTTGCGAAGCATTACACGTGTGATAGTTACGTATGAACCAAGCAAAAAAGAATTCTCGTTTAATTTTCGATACATATCTACTATTAGGGAAAATTTTATTTTGTGTCTCATACATCTGATATTAATTGTATAAGGTATTTTTTTGTCTCACAATTTTATGGACTCACAAGTGTAAGATTGGGATCTACAAATTTATGACACAAAAAGAAGCCTCACACAATTAATGTAATTTGTGTGAGACACATAGTAAAAACTTCCCCTGCTATTAGCTACTACAGCTTATCCTCGGGATGCATTACCTCATCATACGCATTGACGAACCACCTCAAAAGTCAATTTTCTGATTTCCACCATGAAACTAAACAACTAATATATGCATATCTTCTATTGTTAAAAAGAAAATAGATACATATCTTATTGGTCTATATACTTCAAAGATTATAATATTCTGATGATTTAGGTGATAATAATATGTATGTTACAGGATATGTTATATCAAAATTAATTTCTTCTGCAGCCAACCGAATCAACCCTAAACGTGATTAAAATGTAGATAGTATGTTGACTATGTTCCACGTTAAATTTTGATGTTCTTTATCTTCTTTATTTTCGGGTTTGCCTCTTCTTCGACATAACAGACTGTCCAACTTGTTTTACACTTTGATTTTTGTCAATCTCGAGAAGATTGACATCTTTTGTATTTTAACACTAGTTAGCTTTTATATATTTGTAGTCTGTTTGGCCAAGCTTCTTGGGAGGTCAGAAGTGTTTTTTTTTTCTTTTCTCAAAAGCACTTTTTTTCCCTAGCTTGAGGTGTTTGGCTAAGCTTATTTGGGAAAAAAAAGTGCTTTTGGGAAGATGCAGAAGCAGTTTCAGAGAAGCAGAAAAAAGTAACTTCTTTCCAAAAGCAGAAGCAGAAGCAGTTTTGACTTTTCTTCTTACCTAAAATACCCCTAACAAAATATAGTATATACCAAAATAACCCTTAAACCTAATATTTAGGATATTAATTTATAAAAAAAACTTTCTAATATATAGTGACTTTAGATGTGAATGTTTTTTATATTTGTTGAAGGAATTTTAATATATTTAACTTATATTAAAAGAACTAAGTACTTTTTAATTTTATTTTCATATTTTACTTAAATAAAATGATTTTTTTAATTATTGCATATAATAGAAAAATTTTAAAATTATTGACTTACTTATAATATTAATTATTAAGTAAATCTATTCATATCCTTATTCGTAATTTGACACTTAAAAGCACTTTCTGAAAAGCTTGGCTAAATACAAATTATTTTTCAAAAGTGCTTTTCATACTGATTAGCCAAACACAAATTGTTTCTCTTCAAAAGTACTTTTTTCTTTTTGAAAGAAGCACTTCTCAAAATAAGCTGAATTCTCCAGCTTGGCCAAACAGGCTATTAATACCATTGACATGACTAAATGTAGAGATCATTTGATATTAAATCAAATAGCTAGTAGTATGAGCATTTTTTATATTTTGAATATATTTAATTTAACTTATATAAAAATTCAATAATCATTCACTCACACACCAAAAACAAGTAGGAATATGTATATTTCTTTTTTATAATTATTAAAATATGAAATAGATAATTAATCCATCTGAACATTATAATTAATTTGCCACAACTTTATATAATAATTTAGACATAGTATTTTATTATGACTTGGTTAAACCATTATTCTTCAAGAGTTGTGAAGTGCTTACATAGTATTAGTGGTTGCAAAATGGTTAAAAGAAAATAATTATTCACCAATATTAATATCCATTAAAAATGGGTTGCATAATAATTTTTTTTTAAAAACGAGTCAAATATGAATAAGCACCATATTATCAATTTAGTGTGACGATCTAAAGGGTCATCACCGGATTTCTCTCTCTTTCCGTGCTTCCGAGGCCTTGAAAACCTAACTTTTAGTTGGCTCGAACGATAAAAATACTATTGAGTAAGAAATGATAGAAATGGAAAGAGATATGATTAATCCCTTGCCGGGATGGTTTGAGTATATTGATTATCTCCCTTGCCGGGATGTGAAAGTTGTTATTGTTGCTCCCTTGCCGGGATATAGCTGTTTAATTGTGTTTTCCCTTACCGGGACATTTCTTATTATTTGCTTATTCCCTCGCTCGTTTGGTTGTGATTGATGTTTGGGTAAGGAAGAGTGATAATGCACGAAGGGTCATTCCGTGCCATGTTTTGATTATATTTGCACGAAGGGTCATTCCGTGCCATGTTTTGATTATTTATGCACGAAGGGACATTCCGTGCTCTAATTTGACTATAATTGCACGAAGGATCATTCCGTGCCATGAAATAAGAGCTATGTGAGGGAAAGCACGAAGGGTGATGCCGTGCATTTTATTTGATTACTTTTGGTGAGAATGAGAGTAAAAGCACGAAGGTTGATGCCATGCAACTGTTGATTTTTCCTGCTTTTGTTAATCATTGTTATTGCCCTGTTTCTTACTTAAGTTGCTGACTTTATATCCGAATTGTACTCCCCCATAGCATGCTTCCCTCCCTGACTTGCCTAGCTCCGACAGTAGGCGCCATCACGACTCCCGATGGTGGGAAATTCGGATCGTGACAAGTTGGTATCAGAGCTCTAGGTTACATAGGTCTTGTTACTCACGGACAAACTTGGTAAAGTCTGAGGGATCGGTACGGAGACGTCTGTATTTATCCCAGAGGCTACGGAGTTAGGAAAAGTTTCACTTTTTTTTTTCTTGTCGTGCGATACTGTTTCTCAAATACTGATTGTCTTTCTACTTTGTTCTTTTGCAGATGGCGAGAACACATGCTTCCTCTTCTACCGCGCAATAGCCCGAGCCCCCAGCAGCAGCTCCTGCGAAGGGCAGAGGCCGAGGTCGAGGTCGTGCCAAAGGCCGAGGCAGGGGCAGAGCTCAGCCCCGGGCAGCAGCCCCAGAGGTGGAGCCTCATATTGACTATGATGAGGAGGTTCCAACCCCAACAGCTCCGGTGGGCCCAGCTCAGGTCCCAGAAGGGGTCATGGTCACCCCAGATCTTCAGGACGCTTTAGTCAGATTGGCAGGCTTCATGGAGAGTGTCACTAGAGCGGGTTTGCTGCCAGTAGCACCAGCCACTTCTCAGGCTGGAGGAGGGATTCAGACTCTTGCTACACGTACTACGGAGCAGGTAGCTCCCCAGGCTCATGTCCCAGTGGTTCAGCCAGCCGTGATAGCTCAGCCAGGTATTGCAGCCCAGGCCGGCGATGGATCGGCTATGTCTTCGGATGCCTTGTGGAGACTTGATCGGTTCTCCAAGCTCTTCACCACCACATTCAGCGATGCTTCATAAGAGGATCCACATGATTTCTTATTCAGCTGCCATGAGATCCTTACGACCATGTGTATTGTGGAGACCAATGAGGTCGATTTTGCCACCTTTCGGCTTGCAGGATCCGCCAAGACTTGGTGGAGGGACTATTGTTTGTCTAGACCAGCAGGGTCGCCAACATTGACATGGGATCAGTTTGCAGAGTTGTTTTTGGAGAAGTTTCTCCCAGTTACTCAGTGGGAGGCACTTCGCAGGCAGTTCGAGCACCTCCAGTAGGGCTCCATGACAGTTACATAGTATGAGACTTGATTCATTGACTTGGCACGCCATGCTATTATTATACTCCCCACAGAGCGAGAGAGGGTGCCGAGGTTTATTGATGAATTGATTCAGCCGATCCGTCTCCAGCTGGCTATGGGAGCTGGTAGAGAGATTTCCTTTCAGTAGGCGGCCAATGAGGCCCACAGAGTTGAGATGGCCCTTGCATGGGGAAGTGTTCAGGTGTCGGATAGGAGGCCTCGTCATTCTGGTAGGTTCAGTGGTACCTCGTCTGGAGGTAGGGATTCTTATGGTAGAGGCCATTCACCGAGGACCTTTCAGTCAGCACTCCAGGTTTATCATGGTACTCCAGGCGGTGGTGGTTCTCAGCAGCATTATTGTCACGACCCCAAATCCCGGTCGTGATGGCGCCTAACACAACTGCTAGGTAAGCCCGACCATTTACTCTCTCAACCCGAGCATGAAGCTCAAAACTAATTTATTTAATAACTTTTAAAAGCAGTACAGCTATAAGTTTAGCTAATAAAAATAACAATGTCAATATCCCAATAACAATGGGAAACACCTCCCAAAGACCTGGGGGTCACGAGTCTAGAGCCTCTAATAGTACAGTATAAGAAGACTATAATAATACATAGTCTGGAATAAGCGGAAAAATCAAATAACAAGATAAGGGAGAAGTCGGGTCCTGCGGACGTCAGACAGCTACCTCGACAACTCTGAATGAAACTCTGGAGTCAGCAATAGCTCAGCTAGCTCCTGAAGTACCTGGATCTGCACACATGGTGCAGGGAGTA